>JAFNEN010004755.1:0-27745 GCA_019343175.1 Oedothorax gibbosus
ACCTATTTCTACCTCCTTTCGGAGCTTTGACACAGCCAATTATGTCTCGTAATTTGTGCATTTTAAAATATAATAATTATAAATATTTATCCATAAATATTTATTCAGTTTTATTACTATTCAGTATATTAATTTAACATATTTCTACCTCCTTTATTACTATTCAGTATAAAAAAAATTCAGTATATTAAAATTATGGCGCGAAACGACAAAATCTTAAGTTTTTATAATGATATTTACAATACAGATCCAATTATAAACTTCACTTTGAATATGTAGATGGCGCCATGAATAATAATTTTAAGCTTTGAACCTGAGAAGCACCAGGGTTCAGTAGCTCAGTGGATATGGCGTTCTCAAGTCTGATAAGTCTCAAGTCTGTTAATTTATCCATAAATATTTATTTAGTTTTATTACTATTCAGTATATTAATTTAACCTATTTCTACCTCCTTTCGGAGCTTTGACACAGCCAATTATGTCTCGTAATTTGTGCATTTTAAAATATAATAATTAAAAGATTAAAAATTTCATTATTGAGTTAGTAATATTTTTAACGCGGTTGCAATGTGAATTGGGCAACAATGCAAAATCGAAATAAACTCTAACAATGGTATTAATATCGAGAGTTATATCGTTAAACATTGTTGCACCTTGACTATGGATGGGTTTAGTTGCTTATTACCTAAGATTTTCAACAAGATTTTCGAAGTACCAACTTTTTTGGGGACTTAGCCAAAATTATATATTAATTATAAATTTAAAAATTATTAATTTAATTATTACGGTTGCAAACTCGGGGGAAATGGGCGGAAGCAATTGCATTTAGTAGTGAAAATATGAAATAGCTAACTTATTATAATGAATCCTAACTTATTGCAAATTTCGAAAATATTTACAAGTCCGAATTAAATACTAAATTCCAATTCGACAAGACGAGAAAATATGAAGTACTAAAACTTTTCTAAGTCCGAACGAGGAGTTATTTTCTAAGTTCGAATTTTACTTCTCGGCATGGATCAAAATAAAAACAACTGAATTAGTAAAATTAAAAAAAATTTTAAGTCCGAATTCATACTAAATTCCAATTCGACAAGACGAGAAAATATGAAGTACTAAAACTTTTCCAAGTCCGAACGAGGCGTTATTTTTCTAAGTTCGAAGTTACTGCTCGGCATGGATCAAAAAAAAAACAACTGAATTAGTAAATTAAAAAAAAATTTCAAAGCCCAATTCAATACTAATTCCAATTCGACAAGACGAGAAAATATGAAGTACTAAAACTTTTCTAAGTTCGTTAAGGCGTTATTTTCTAAGTTCGAAGTTACTGCTCGGCATGGATCAAAATAAAACAACTGAATTAGTATAATTTAAAAAAATTAAAAATTTCAAAGTCCTCAATGAGACAAGACCAACGGATTAAAAAAAATAAAAAAAAATGATTCATTGGTCTCTCCAACAAATCTCCCAGTCAGAGGATAAGTCTCAGTATATCGCAGTATGGTGGCTGCTCTAATACGTACAACACCCAGACTAGTACTAAAGTCTTTTACAGACGATTTGGCACCCGCGCATCGCACCCAGAGGGGTTGGATCTAGAGCAAGGACGCACAAAATAGGCGTCCCGGAGAATGCTCCGGACCGGATAGGCCTCGTCGCCAGGGTAGCCTGCCACAGTCTGGACAGATGTACACCCCGGCTAAAGTTGCCCACCGACGCGCGTGGTACGAACGGTATCGTTGCATCGACTAGACGGGATTCTGACTTAGAGGCGTTCAGTCATAATCCCACGGATGGTAGCTTCGCACCACTGGCCTCTCGACCAAGCACATGAACCAAGTGTCCGAACCTGCGGTTCCTCTCGTACTGAGCAGGATTACTATCGCAACGACGAGTCATCAGTAGTTAAAACTAACCTGTCTCGCGACGGTCTAAACCCAGCTCACGTTCCCTATAAGTGGGTGAACAATCCAACGCTTGGCGAATTCTGCTTCGCAATGATAGGAAGAGCCGACATCGAAGGATCAAAAAGCAACGTCGCTATGAACGCTTGGCTGCCACGAGCCAGTTATCCCTGTGGTAACTCTTCTGACACCTCTTGCATAAAACTCGTAAAGTCAAAAGGATCGATAGGCCATGCTTTCGCAGTCCGTATTCATACTGAAAATCAAGATCAAGCGAGCTTTTGCCCTTTTGCTCTACGCGAGGTTTCTGTCCTCGCTGAGCTCGCCTTGGGACATCTGCGTTACCATTTGACAGATGTACCGCCCCAGCCAACAACCCACCTGAATCTGTCCTCGGAGCGGATCGCGCGCTACAAGGAGGCAGCGCGCTTGGGGCTAGAAGCGTGATCCTTACGGGTCGCTTTCCGCTTAACCGAGTAAGTAAAGAAACGATGAAAGCAGTGGTATTTCACTGACGGTGCAAGCACCTCCCACTTATACTACACCTCTCATGTCTCTTCACAAACTCAGACTAGTGTCAAGCTCAACAGGGTCTTCTTTCCCCGCTGATTTTTCCAAGTCCGTTCCCTTGGCTGCGGTTTCGCTAGATAGTAGATAGGGACAGTTGGGAATCTCGTTAATCCATTCATGCGCGTCACTAATCAGATGACGAGGCATTTGGCTACCTTAAGAGAGTCATAGTTACTCCCGCCGTTTACCCGAGCTTGGATGAATTTCTTCACTTTGACATTCAGAGCACTGGCAGAAATCACATTGCGTCAGCACCGCTCACCGGCCATCGCAATGCTATTTTTTAATTAGAAAGTCGGATTCCCATAGTCCGTGCCAGTTGTGAGTCGACCGTTAGTCGCCCGTCGACGCCCGATAGTGCAGACCGAAGTCCGCCCACCAGTTCCAGCCGAGGCTTTCAACAAGCAGAACCGACTCTGGTCCGAGCAGAACCGGACTGCCTTTGACAGCAGCCAGTCCCGCCCAGTCCCGGTACGCTCCCGCGAGCTACAGGACCTCAACCCGACGAGCCCGGCCCTCACAGCCAATCCTTATCCCGAAGTTACGGATCGAACTTGCCGACTTCCCTTACCTACATTGTTTTTAGTGACTAGAGGCTGTTCACCTTGGAGACCTGCTGCGGATATGGGTACGGACCGGCACGAAAATTACACTATCTCCCTCGGATTTTCAAGGGCCAACAGAGGCGCACCGGACACCGCAAGAGACGCGGTGCTTTTACGAGAACAGCGTCCCTATCTCCGGACGAGCCGATTCCAGGGACACGAACTCTTACAAAGAAAGATAACTCTTCCCCGGGTCCTCCGTCGACGTCTCCGAGTTCGGTTGCGTTACCGCACTTGGTCCCGAAGGACCTATCTCCGTGTCCGGGTTGGGGAATATTAACCCCATTCCTCTTCGGTCGGCAGCGAGACAAACACGAGCATGTGTTTGCGTTTCGGCAGACGTCTCGCTTCGAACGGATTTCTCCGATCCCTTAGGACCGACTGACCCATGTTCAACTGCTGTTCACATGGAACCCTTCTCCAGCTTCAGTCCTCAAGGCTCTCACTTGAGTATTTGCTACTACCACCAAGATCTGCACCGGTGGCGGCTCCAGGCGGGCTCACGCCCGCACCTTCAACGCACGCCACCGCGACCCTCCTACTCACTGCGGCGTAAACCTCCACGAGGGAAGCTCTGCCGTAGCGGCCCGGTATAGGCCCAACGCTGGAGCGTCATCCATTTTCAGGGCTAGTTGCTTCGGTCGGTGAGTTGTTACACACTCCTTAGCGAATTCCGACTTCCATGGCCATCGTCCGACTGTCTAGAGCAACCAACACCTTTCATGGGTCTCATGAGCGTCTCGCATCGGACGCCTTAACCGGGCGTTTGGTTCATCCCACAGCGCCAGTTCTGCTTACCAAAAGTGGCCCACTGGGCACTCTCATCCTGTCTCGTCCGGCCTTCAGTCATGCAAGGCGGACTTCTCACCCATTTAAAGTTTGAGAATAGGTTGAGATCGTTTCGGCCCCAAGGCCTCTAATCATTCGCTTTACCAGATGAGACTGAATTCAATGAGCGCCAGCTATCCTGAGGGAAACTTCGGAGGGAACCAGCTACTAGATGTTCGATTAGTCTTACGCCGCTAGACCCAGATCTGACGATCGATTTGCACGTCAGAACCGCTACGGACCTCCACCAGAGTTTCCTCTGGCCTCGTCCTGTCCGGGCATAGTTCACCATCTTTCGGGTCCCAACGTGTGCGCTCAAACTCCGCCACTTCCACAAGTGGAACGCGGCGGGTCTCCGGTGCGCCCCGCCCGCGAGGGAACGGGGATCCCGAATGCGGCCGACCTCCGCCGGCCTGTACTTTCATTTCGCCGCCGGGCTTATTCAAGACCCATTGACTCGCGCACATGTTAGACTCCTTGGTCCGTGTTTCAAGACGGGTCGGGTGGGTGACCGATCTACTCGCCGCAAACCGTCAATCACTCCCACGAGCCTCGCATCACCAACGGAGACGGAGCGATGCTTGCCACGAACTCGCTTCGTGCGAACGCACCTCTCAACGAACTCCTGCGAATGCTAGTATAGCTCGTTACGCAAGGAGGAGACGACGAAGCCCAGCCGGGCCTCTTTATTGCCACGGTCGGCGGACGGGCCGTCCTGCAAGATGGCTAACAACCGGCGACACACAAATGCACGCCTCCGGCCACCTGCCGTTTCTCGCTCTTAAGACCGTCCACCAACCGGTTGCGGCGTCCTTCGGATGGGAAACAAATGCGTCGGTTTGCCACGCAACGCTAGCCGAGCCGGCCCCCTCACGGGTACCATAATGCATGCCCAGCCTGCGACGCGACACCCCGACTGAATGATCCCACCACAGGATTTCGAGGGCCCACCCGTTTTACCTCTAAGCAGTTTCACGTACTCTTGAACTCTCTCTTCAAAGTTCTTTGCAACTTTCCCTCACGGTACTTGTTTGCTATCGGTCTCACGGAAGTATTTAGCCTTAGGTGGAGTTTACCACCCGATTAAGGTTGCACTTCCAAGCAACCCGACTCCAAGGAGATCGCATCCGGATAGAACCTAGCAGCTATGGGCCTCGCACCCACTTTGGGCAACAGCCCCGGTCAAGGGGACTTGCTGCAGAGTCCGTCTCCGGCACGCTCACTCCTAAACGCCACATTTCCCCACGCCCTTGCGAGCGGGGATTCGGCGCTGGGCTTCTCCCGGTTCACTCGCCGTTACTAAGGGAATCCCTGTTGGTTTCTTTTCCTCCGCTTATTTATATGCTTAAATTCAGCGGGTTATCTCGTCTGATCTGAGGTCGACATAGGGTATACTGCACGTGGCAGGAGTAATTCAGTAACGCGGACCCACTTCCACGCGGAGTCGGACGCGGCGACAAAAGGGAGGCGGAGTGACCACGCGCACGGTCACTCTTGAACACCCACACCGAAAGTCTCCGCATCACATCCAAGCGGCACCGAGCGAGCAGCGGAGTTGCCACGCACACGGCAACTCGACGCAAACCCTCTTCGAGGCACCTTTTCGGCACCGAGCGAGCAGCGGAGTTGCCACGCACACGGCAACTCGACGCAAACCCTCTTCGAGGCACCTTTTCGGCACCGAGCGAGCAGCGGAGTTGCCACGCACACGGCAACTCGACGCAAACCCTCTTCGAGGCACCTTGTCGGCACCGAGCGAGCAGCGGAGTTGCCACGCACACGGCAACTCAAACGCACACCCTCTCGAGGCACCTTAAATACTCCGTTAAACTGGCGAGCGTCTCGTCAATCGTCGTTCTTTGCATTGCACGCAGATCCATCCCACGGGGAGAGAAATATCCGTTCCCTCCGCCCAGACAGACATGCACCGCGGCAACGCTTCTTCGACAGGACGTAGAACACTCGTGAGATTTTAAACCGGCGACTGTGAAGTCGGAGCGGTCAATGGGAAGGAGAACCTTCCTCGGTAAGTCTTATCCGACCCTCAGACAGGCGAGGCCCCGGGCAGAACCCGAGGCCGCAATGCGCGTTCAAAAAGTTAATGCTCAATGTGTTCTGCAATTCACACCAAGTCTCGCAGCTGGCTGCGTTCTTCATCGACCCGTGAGCCGAGTGATCCACTGCTTAGAGTTGTCAGAGTTTTGATTCCCGCCCCGTCACCAGGGCGTTCATCGTATTGCGTTCAAAGAAAATGTTCAGGAACAACTACTCCCCGTAGGGGAAGCGGCCACCGACGAACCTTCAAGACTCCATGGTGCGTGCAATCCGGCTTAGGCCGGGCACTCCCTTGTCAGCGAGAAGGACATCGACTACTACCTCCCTTCCAGGGAATAGGACGCCGAGCGGGTTGCGGAGTTAGCCACGTGCACGGCAACTCGACGCAGAACACCCACTCGAGGCATCGCAGCGCGTTCAAAAACCCCATCATCCGAAGTCGCGGACGTCAACGTCAGGGGCCGACACCGAAAGTGCGGCGCGCCAGAGCGGGCGCGTCTCTTCAAACCTAGCCCCCGCGTCCTCGAGGGACGAGGGACCTCCCTCTTGCCGTCTCGCGGCCGGGAATCAGGTACACCATAGGTTCGGCGTCTTATATCCGTTCAAAGTGGCACTTTCGCCGGGCACCCTACTATGCCCGACTACCGGCACCGGTTTCTCGGCCCCATCCGGGCAGACGGAAGACCGAGGAGATTCACCTACTTCTCTCGCTCGCGACGAAAGGTTCGATAATGATCCACCCGCTGGTTCACCGACGGTACCTTGTTACGACTTTTATTTCCTCTAAATAATCAAGTTCGGGCATCTTTTCGGCACGTCGGCTCGACCCGAAAGCCAAATCGACAGCCAATCCGAAGTCCTCACTAAAATATTCAATCGGTAATAGCGACGGGCGGTGTGGACAAGGGCCAGGGACCTAATCAACGCGAGATGATGACTCACGCTTACTAGAAATTCCTCGTTCATGGCGGATAATTGCAATCGCCAATCCCCAGCACGAAAGAGGTTCAACGGGTTACCCATTCCTGTCGGAAAGGGAAAGCACACGATGATTCCTTCAATGTGGCACGCGTGTGGCCCAGGACATCTAAGGGCATTACAGACCTGCTATTGCTCTGCCTCGTGCGGCTAAACGCCGCCAGTCCCTCTAAGAAGAAACGCCGGACTAGGAATGATCCGAGCGTCTATTTAGTAGGCTAGAGCCTCGTCCGTTATCAGAATAAACCAGACAAATCACTACACGAACCAAGAGCGGCCATGCACCACTACCCACGAAATCAAGAAAGAGCTCTTAATCTGTCAATCCTCGCCGTGTCCTGGCCTGGTAGGGTTTGCTGCGTTGAGTCAAATTGAACCGCAAGCCCCATTACTGGTGGTGACCCTCCGTCAATTCCTTTAAGTTTCAGCTTTGCAACCATACTTCCCCCGGAACCCAAAAGCTTTGGTTTCCCGGAAGCTGCCCGGCGTGTCATTTGAGGAACACAGCCGGATCGCTGGCTGGCATCGTTTATGGTTAGAACTAGGGCGGTATCTGATCGCCTTCGATCCTCTAACTTTCGTTCTTGATTAATGGAAACATTCTTGGCAAATGCTTTCGCAGTAGTTCGTCTTGCGACGGTCCAAGAATTTCACCTCTAGCGTCGCAATACGAATGCCCCCGTCTGTTCCTCTTAATCATTACCTCGTGTTCCGAAAACCAACAAAATAGAACCGAGGTCCTATTCCATTATTCCATGCACCATTGTTCAGGCGTCACGCCTGCTTTGAGCACTCTAATTTATTCAAAGTAAACTTGCCGGTCAACCGAGACAACCGGTGAAGATCATCAAGGGAAACCGGCTGGCTTGTTCAGAACGGGCAGTTACCGCCGTTAGGCGGACCGCCCGACTAGAACTGAGATCCAACTACGAGCTTTTTAACCGCAACAACTTTAATATACGCTATTGGAGCAAGTGTTACCGCGGCTGCTGGCACTTGGCTTGCCCTCCAATTGATAATCGCTAAAGGATTTAGAGTGTACTCATTCCAATTACGGGGTCTCAAAAGAGTCCCGTATCGTTATTTTTCGTCACTACCTCCCCGTTCCGGGAGTGGGTAATTTGCGCGCCTGCTGCCTTCCTTGGATGTGGTAGCCGTTTCTCAGGCTCCCTCTCCGGAATCGAACCCTGATTCCCCGTCACCCGTTACGACCATGGTAGGCGCATAACCTACCATCGACAGTTGATAAGGCAGACACTTGAAGGATACGTCGCCGGGACGAGCCCGTGCGATCAGCCCAAAGTTATACAGAGTCACCACGTTCAACGGACACAAGGCCCGATTGATTTTGGTCTAATAAAAGCGCTCGTTCCCGAAGGTCGGAGCTCTGCTGCATGTATTAGCTCTAGAATTGCCACAGTTATCCAAGTAACTAAGTACGATCCAAGGAACCATAACTGATTTAATGAGCCATTCGCGGTTTCGCCATAATACGGCCTGTACTTAGACATGCATGGCTTAATCTTTGAGACAAGCATATGATTACTGGCAGGATCAACCAGGTATTCTCTCGAACTCTCTCATGTTTCACCGTTTCAGGAAAAAGCCTTTCCACCATCGAGGGACCCCCACCATCAAAGGGCCCCTGTATTTGATATTGCCCCAGAAATATTGCCATAAAATAAAATACGAAACGTCGCACTCTCGGCAGACGGTTCTCGACTCACCACGTCCCGCGCTGCATATTGCAGCGGGGCGAGGAAACAACAAGGGTAGAAAAGGACGACAAGCGAGTAGAGTTGGCCACGCGCACGGCATTCAACTCACACCCACCCGCAGCCCGATGCTACGATCACAATATGCACCATATTCCCACAGAAATAATTTCCGCGATGGAGCGGCACGGCACGGGGGCCGGACCACTCGCAGAGAAGCTGAGACGTGAGGGAAGCAGGCCAGACTAGCAGACACTGTGATCCACCAGCTGAACCCTAGGAGCACAGACACTGTGCCCCATATATAAGGCGCAGAACAGCAACTACTACCAACCCAAAACCAGTTCCGACGTTCCCCCTCCGCTTTCTCGTCGGCGCGTTTCCCCCACTACGGGAGGAAAAAAAAAAACCTCTGACCTACAACCTGTTTTAGCCGAACGGGTGACGAGAGGTGGTCCGTTTGCCGTACTTTGTACTTTGAAACTCGTTCGGACTTAGAAAAAAGTCGGGACTCTGAAATTCGTTCGGACTCTGACATATTTTTTGAAATTTTCGTTGGTTTGTTTTGACAACTTATGAACGTAAAAAGCAAACTTTCACATTAAAAAACAATTTTTTCTACATTCAAATTACTCCATAAAGAAATAAAATAATGCAAAGAACATTTGTTGACTGCTTTTTATTATTTAAGTGTCGTAATTATTAAATTAAATCCACTTTAGAAACGGTCGTTACGGCCACTGCAAGAGTTGGGTTTGTTTTGAAAACTTTCGATCGTAAAACGCAAACTATCACAATTAAATACAATTATTTCTACATTCAAATTACTCAATTAAGAAATAAAATAATTCAAAGAACGTTTGTTGACTGCTTTTTCTTATTTAATTTTCGGAATTATTAATGAAAACTTACATTACAAACTTGCATTACGGCCTCGGACAGAGTGCGGTTTGTTTGAAAACTTACGAACATGAAAAGCAAACTTTCACCATTAAAAACAATTTTTTCTACATTCAAATTACTCAATTAAGAAATAAAATAAAGCAAAGAACACTTGTTGACTGCTTTTTATTATTTAAGTGCCGTAATTATTAAATTAAATCCACTTTAGAAACGGTCGTTACGGCCACTGCAAGAGTTGGGTTTGTTTGAAAACTTTCGATCGTAAAACGCAAACTATCACAATTAAATACAATTATTTCTATATTCAAATTACTCAATTAAGAAATAAAATAATTCAAAGAACGTTTGTTGACTGCTTTTTCTTATTTAATTTTCGGAATTATTAATGAAAACTTACATTACAAACTTGCATTACGGCCTCGGACAGAGTGCGGTTTGTTTGAAAACTTACGAACATGAAAAGCAAACTTTCACCATTAAAAACAATTTTTTCTACATTCAAATTACTCAATTAAGAAATAAAATAAAGCAAAGAACACTTGTTGACTGCTTTTTATTATTTAAGTGTCGTAATTATTAAATTAAATCCACTTTAGAAACGGTCGTTACGGCCACTGCAAGAGTTGGGTTTGTTTTGAAAACTTTCGAGCGTAAAACGCAAACTATCACAATTAAATACAATTATTTCTACATTCAAATTACTCAATTAAGAAATAAAATAATTCAAAGAACATTTGTTGACTGCTTTTTCTTATTTAATTTTCGGAATTATTAATGAAAACTTACATTACAAACTTGCATTACGGCCTCGGACAGAGTGCGGTTTGTTTGAAAACTTACGAACATGAAAAGCAAACTTTCACCATTAAAAACAATTTTTTCTACATTCAAATTACTCAATTAAGAAATAAAATAAAGCAAAGAACACTTGTTGACTGCTTTTTATTATTTAAGTGTCGTAATTATTAAATTAAATCCACTTTAGAAACGGTCGTTACGGCCACTGCAAGAGTTGGGTTTGTTTTGAAATCTTTCGAGCGTAAAACGCCAACTATCACAATTAAATACAATTATTTCTACATTCAAATTACTCAATTAAGAAATAAAATAATTCAAAGAACATTTGTTGACTGCTTTTTCTTATTTAATTTTCGGAATTATTAATGAAAACTTACATTACAAACTTGCATTACGGCCTCGGACAGAGTGCGGTTTGTTTGAAAACTTACGAACATGAAAAGCAAACTTTCACCATTAAAAACAATTTTTTCTACATTCAAATTACTCAATTAAGAAATAAAATAAAGCAAAGAACACTTGTTGACTGCTTTTTATTATTTAAGTGTCGTAATTATTAAATTAAATCCACTTTAGAAACGGTCGTTACGGCCACTGCAAGAGTTGGGTTTGTTTTGAAATCTTTCGAGCGTAAAACGCCAACTATCACAATTAAATACAATTTTTTCTACATTCAAATTACTCAATTAAGAAATAAAATAATTCAAAGAACACTTGTTGACACTTTTGACACATTTAATTGACAGAAAAACTATGTTTGAATTCGATTCAAAATGAACGTTACGGTCTCGCCAAATGCAGGGATGCATTTAAAACATTTATGCAAGTAAACTCTTATATGTTTCGAATATGATTGTTTCATGATTAATTTAGTATACCCCTTGCATAGAGGTTTCCAAAAATGTATTACAGTGCCAATATCACTCATTCATTTCATTACCACACTTGAAAAGCATTTATATGTGTCGACATTTGGACAACACAGCATTGAATGCTATCTTGAAGATTAAAACTTTACTGGTCTATTTCACTACTATTTTGTCATTGTTTTCAGGTTCTAGGGACAAAGATCTTTCTTTTGATGTATGACACTCCCAATTTAAGTGTGTATTTGAGCTACCAGCTGAAATTTCAGTTTTTATTTATCGACCCATGCTGAGCCCTTTAAAAAGCAAAAATTCACATCTCTGGGCCTGTTTGCTGTTTTAAATTTCTGTTTTTTGCTGTGCACACATGCACCTTGCCCAGACACAACTTTTAAGACCCCCCATGGCACAGGTGTATGCATATTTTTAAATCCAGGCCTGTTTATGTGTCAAATTTGACCGCAGACGGGGTTCGCCATGTTAAAACACACATCTGGACCCAAATCTGTTTGGGGGCATGTTTTGTGAAAACCCTGGGTGTTATCAGTTTCTCCTCTCGAATACCTTTGTTTTGATATATGACACTCCCAAATTAAGTGTGTATTTGAGCTACCAGCTGAAATTTCAGTTTTTATTTATCGACCCATGCTGAGCCCTTAAAAAAGCACAAATTCACATCTCTGGGCCTGTTTGCTGTTTTAAATTTCTGTTTTTTGGCTTGCACACATGCACCTTGCCCAGACACAACTTTTAAGACCCCCCATGGCACAGGTGTATGCATATTTTAAAATCCAGGCCTGTTTATGTGTCAAATTCGACCGCAGACGGGGTTCGCCATGTTAAAACACACATCTGGACCCAAATCTGTTTGGGGGCATATTTTGTGAAAACCCTTGGCGGTTTCAGTATCTCCTCTCGAATACCTTTGTTTTGATATATGACACTCCCAAATTAAGTGTGTATTTGAGCTACCAGCTGAAATTTCAGTTTTTATTTATCGACCCATGCTGAGCCCTTTAAAAAGCAAAAATTCCACATCTCTGGGCCTGTTTGCTGTTTTAAATTTCTGTTTTTTGCTGTGCACACATGCACCTTGCCCAGACACAACTTTTAAGACCCCCCATGGCACAGGTGTATGCATATTTTAAAATCCAGGCCTGTTTATGTGTCAAATTCAACCGCAGACGGGGTTCGCCATGTTAAAACACACATCTGGACCCAAATCTGTTTGGGGGCATATTTTGTGAAAACCCTGGGTGTTATCAGTTTCTCCTCTCGAATACCTTTGTTTTGATATATGACACTCCCAAATTAAGTGTGTATTTGAGCTACCAGCTGAAATTTCAGTTTTTATTTATCGACCCATGCTGAGCCCTTAAAAAAGCACAAATTCACATCTCTGGGCCTGTTTGTTGTTTTAAATTTCTGTTTTTTGGCTTGCACACATGCACCTTGCCCAGACACAACTTTTAAGACCCCCCATGGCACAGGTGTATGCATATTTTAAAATCCAGGCCTGTTTATGTGTCAAATTCGACCGCAGACGGGGTTCGCCATGTTAAAACACACATCTGGACCCAAATCTGTTTGGGGGCATATTTTGTGAAAACCCTTGGCGGTTTCAGTATCTCCTCTCGAATACCTTTGTTTTGATATATGACACTCCCAAATTAAGTGTGTATTTGAGCTACCAGCTGAAATTTCAGTTTTTATTTATCGACCCATGCTGAGCCCTTTAAAAAGCAAAAATTCACATCTCTGGGCCTGTTTGCTGTTTTAAATTTCTGTTTTTTGCTGTGCACACATGCACCTTGCCCAGACACAACTTTTAAGACCCCCCATGGCACAGGTGTATGCATATTTTTAAATCCAGGCCTGTTTATGTGTCAAATTGGACCGCAGACGGGGTTCGCCATGTTAAAACACACATCTGGACCCAAATCTGTTTGGGGGCATGTTTTGTGAAAACCCTTGGCGGTTTCAGTATCTCCTCTCGAATACCTTTGTTTTGATATATGACACTCCCAAATTAAGTGTGTATTTGAGCTACCAGCTGAAATTTCAGTTTTTATTTATCGACCCATGCTGAGCCCTTTAAAAAGCAAAAATTCACATCTCTGGGCCTGTTTGCTGTTTTAAATTTCTGTTTTTTGCTGTGCACACATGCACCTTGCCCAGACACAACTTTTAAGACCCCCCATGGCACAGGTGTATGCATATTTTAAAATCCAGGCCTGTTTATGTGTCAAATTCGACCGCAGACGGGGTTCGCCATGTTAAAACACACATCTGGACCCAAATCTGTTTGGGGGCATATTTTGTGAAAACCCTTGGCGGTTTCAGTATCTCCTCTCGAATACCTTTGTTTTGATATATGACACTCCCAAATTAAGTGTGGGATTTGAGCTACCAGCTGAAATTTCAGTTTTTATTTATCGACCCATGCTGAGCCCTTTAAAAAGCAAAAATTCACATCTCTGGGCCTGTTTGCTGTTTTAAATTTCTGTTTTTTGCTGTGCACACATGCACCTGCCCAGACACAACTTTTAAGACCCCCCATGGCACAGTGTATGCATATTTTAAAATCAGGCCTGTTATGTGTCAAATTCACCGCAGACGGGGTTCGCCATGTTAAAACACACATCTGGACCCAAATCTGTTTGGGGCATATTTGTGAAAACCCTGGGTGTTATCAGTTTCTCCTCTCGAATACCTTTGTTTGTAATGACACTCCCAAATTAAGTGTTATTGAGCTACCAGCTGAAATTCAGTTTTTATTTATCGACCCATGCTGAGCCCTTAAAAAGCACAATTCACATCTCTGGGCGTTTGTTGTTTAAATTTCTGTTTTTTGGCTGCACATGCACCTTGCCCAGACACAACTTTTAAGACCCATGGCACAGGTGTATGCATATTTTAAAATCCAGGCCTTATGTGTCAATTCGACCGCAGACGGGGTTCGCCATGTTAAAACACACATCTGACCCAAATCTGTTGGGGCATATTTTGTGAAAACCTGCGGTTTCAGTATCTCCTCTCGAATACCTTGTTTTGATATATGACACTCCCAAATTAAGGGTTTGAGCTACCAGCTGAAATTTCGTTTTTATTTATCGACCATGCTGAGCCCTTTAAAAAGCAAATCACATCTCTGGCCTGTTGCGTTTTAAATTCTTTTTGCTGTGCACACTGCACCTGCCCAGACACAACTTAAACCCCCATGGCACAGGTGTATGCATATTTTAAATCCAGGCCTGTTATGTGTCAATTCACCGCAACGGGTTCGCCTGTTAAAACACACTCTGGACCCAAATCTGTTGGGGGCATATTTGTGAAACCTGGCGGTTTCAGTATCTCCTCTCGATACTTGTTTTGATATATGCACTCCCAAATTAAGTGTGTATTTGAGCTACAGCTGAAATTTCAGTTTTATTTATCGACCCATGCTGACCTTAAAAAGCAAAAATTCACATCTCTGGCCTGTTGCTGTTTTAAATTTCTGTTTTTTGCTGTGCCACATGCACCTTGCCGACACAACTTTAAGACCCCCATGGCACAGGTGTATGCATATTTAAAATCCAGGCCTTTATGTGTCAATTCGACGCAGCGGGGTTCGCATGTTAAAACACACATCTGGACCCAACTGTTGGGGCATATTTTGTGAAAACCCTTGGCGGTTTCAGTATCTCCTCTCGAATACCTTTGTTTTGATATATGACACTCCCAAATTAAGTGTGTATTTGAGCTACCAGCTGAAATTTCAGTTTTATTTATCGACCCATGCTGAGCCCTTTAAAAAGCAAAAATTCACATCTCTGGGCCTGTTTGCTGTTTTAAATTCTTTTTTTGCTGTGCACACATGCCCTTGCCAGACACAACTTTTAAGACCCCCTGGCACAGGTGTATGCATATTTTAAATCCAGGCTGTTTATGTGTCAATTCGACCGCAGACGGGTTCGCCATGTTAAAACACACATCTGGCCAAATCTGTTTGGGGGCATTTTGTGAAAACCTGGGGTTTCAGTATCTCCTCTCGAATACCTTGTTTTGATTATGACACTCCAAATTAAGTGTGTATTTGAGCTACCAGCTGAAATTTCAGTTTTTATTTATCGACCCATGCTGAGCCCTTAAAAGCAAAATTCACATCTCTGGGCCTGTTTGCTGTTTTAAATTTCTGTTTTTGCTTGCACACATGCACCTTGCCAGACACAACTTTTAAGACCCCCATGGCACAGTGTATGCATATTTTAAAATCCAGCCGTTTATGTGTCAAATTCACCGCAGACGGGTTCGCCATGTAAAACACACATCTGGACCCAACTGTTTGGGGGCATATTTTGTGAAAACCCTTGGCGGTTTCAGTATCTCCTCTCGAATACTTTGTTTTGATATATGACACTCCCAAATTAAGTGTGTATTTGAGCTACCAGCTGAAATTTCAGTTTTATTTATCGACCCATGCTGAGCCCTTTAAAAGCAAAAATTCACATCTCTGGGCCTGTTTGCTGTTTTAAATTTCTGTTTTTTGCTGTGCACACATGCACCTTGCCCAGACACAACTTTAAGACCCCCATGGCACAGGTGTATGCATATTTTAAAATCCAGGCCTGTTTATGTGTCAAATTCACCGCAGACGGGGTTCGCCATGTTAAAACACACATCTGGACCCAAATCTGTTTGGGGCATATTTTGTGAAAACCTTGGGTTTTCAGTATCTCCTCTCGAATACCTTTGTTTTGATATATGACACTCCCAAATTAAGTGTGTATTTGAGCTACCAGCTGAAATTTCAGTTTTTATTTATCGACCCATGCTGAGCCCTTTAAAAAGCAAAATTCACATCTCTGGGCCTGTTTGCTGTTTTAAATTTCTGTTTTTGCTTGCACACATGCACCTTGCCCAGACACAACTTTAAGACCCCCATGGCACAGGTGTATGCATATTTTAAATCCAGGCCTGTTTATGTGTCAAATTCGACCGCAGACGGGGTTCGCCATGTTAAAACACACATCTGGACCCAAATCTGTTTGGGGGCATATTTTGTGAAAACCCTTGGCGGTTTCAGTATCTCCTCTCGAATACCTTTGTTTTGATATATGACACTCCCAAATTAAGTGTGTATTTGAGCTACCAGCTGAAATTTCAGTTTTTATTTATCGACCCATGCTGAGCCCTTTAAAAGCAAAAATTCACATCTCTGGGCCTGTTTGCTGTTTTAAATTTCTGTTTTTTGCTGTGCACACATGCACCTTGCCCAGACACAACTTTTAAGACCCCCCATGGCACAGGTGTATGCATATTTTAAAATCCAGGCCTGTTTATGTGTCAAATTCACCGCAGACGGGGTTCGCCATGTTAAAACACACATCTGGACCCAAATCTGTTTGGGGCATATTTTGTGAAAACCCTTGGCGGTTTCAGTATCTCCTCTCGAATACCTTTGTTTTGATATATGACACTCCCAAATTAAGTGTGTATTTGAGCTACCAGCTGAAATTTCAGTTTTTATTTATCGACCCATGCTGAGCCCTTTAAAAAGCAAAATTCACATCTCTGGGCCTGTTTGCTGTTTTAAATTTCTGTTTTTGCTGTGCACACATGCACCTTGCCCAGACACAACTTTTAAGACCCCCCATGGCACAGGTGTATGCATATTTTAAAATCCAGGCCTGTTATGTGTCAAATTCGACCGCAGACGGGTTCGCCATGTTAAAACACACATCTGGACCCAAATCTGTTTGGGGGCATATTTTGTGAAAACCCTGGCGGTTTCAGTATCTCCTCTCGAATACCTTTGTTTTGATATATGACACTCCCAAATTAAGTGTGTATTTGAGCTACAGCTGAAATTTCAGTTTTTATTTATCGACCCATGCTGAGCCCTTTAAAAGCAAAAATTCACATCTCTGGGCCTGTTTGCTGTTTTAAATTTCTGTTTTTTGCTGTGCACACATGCACCTTGCCCAGACACAACTTTTAAGACCCCCCATGGCACAGGTGTATGCATATTTTAAAATCCAGGCCTGTTTATGTGTCAAATTCGACCGCAGACGGGGTTCGCCATGTTAAAACACACATCTGGACCCAAATCTGTTTGGGGGCATATTTTGTGAAAACCCTTGGCGGTTTCAGTATCTCCTCTCGAATACCTTTGTTTTGATATATGACACTCCAAATTAAGTGTGTATTTGAGCTACCAGCTGAAATTTCAGTTTTTATTATCGACCCATGCTGAGCCTTAAAAAGCAAAAATTCACATCTCTGGGCCTGTTTGCTGTTTTAAATTTCTGTTTTTTGGGTGCACACATGCACCTTGCCAGACACAACTTTTAAGACCCCCCATGCACAGGTGTATGCATATTTTAAAATCCAGGCCTGTTATGTGTCAAATTCACCGCAGACGGGGTTCGCCATGTTAAAACACACATCTGGACCCAAATCTGTTTGGGGGCATGTTTTGTGAAAACCCTTGGCGGTTTCAGTATCTCCTCTCGAATACCTTTGTTTTGATATATGACACTCCCAAATTAAGTGTGTATTTGAGCTACCAGCTGAAATTTCAGTTTTTATTTATCGACCCATGCTGAGCCCTTTAAAAAGCAAAAATTCACATCTCTGGGCCTGTTTTGCTGTTTTAAATTTCTGTTTTTTGCTGTGCACACATGCACCTTGCCCAGACACAACTTTTAAGACCCCCCATGGCACAGGTGTATGCATATTTTAAAATCCAGGCCTGTTTATGTGTCAAATTCGACCGCAGACGGGGTTCGCCATGTTAAAACACACATCTGGACCCAAATCTGTTTGGGGGCATATTTTGTGAAAACCCTGGCGTGTTATCAGTTCTCCTCTCGAATACCTTTGTTTTGATATATGACACTCCCAAATTAAGTGTGTATTTGAGCTACCAGCTGAAATTTCAGTTTTTATTTATCGACCCATGCTGAGCCCTTTAAAAAGCACAAATTCACATCTCTGGGCCTGTTTGTTGTTTTAAATTTCTGTTTTTTTGGCTTGCACACATGCACCTTGCCCAGACACAACTTTTTAAGACCCCCCATGGCACAGGTGTATGCATATTTTAAAATCCAGGCCTGTTTATGTGTCAAATTCGACCGCAGACGGGGTTCGCCATGTTAAAACACACATCTGGACCCAAATCTGTTTGGGGGCATATTTTGTGAAAACCCTTGGCGGTTTCAGTATCTCCTCTCGAATACCTTTGTTTTGATATATGACACTCCCAAATTAAGTGTGTATTTGAGCTACCAGCTGAAATTTCAGTTTTTATTTATCGACCCATGCTGAGCCCTTTAAAAAGCAAAAATTCACATCTCTGGGCCTGTTTGCTGTTTTAAATTTCTGTTTTTTGCTGTGCACACATGCACCTTGCCCAGACACAACTTTTAAGACCCCCATGGCACAGGTGTATGCATATTTTAAAATCCAGGCCTGTTTATGTGTCAAATTCAACCGCAGACGGGGTTCGCCATGTTAAAACACACATCTGGACCCAAATCTGTTTGGGGGCATATTTTGTGAAAACCCTTGGCGGTTTCAGTATCTCCTCTCGAATACCTTTGTTTTGATATATGACACTCCCAAATTAAGTGTGTATTTGAGCTACCAGCTGAAATTTCAGTTTTTATTTATCGACCCATGCTGAGCCCTTTAAAAAGCAAAAATTCACATCTCTGGGCCTGTTTGCTGTTTTAAATTTCTGTTTTTTGCTGTGCACACATGCACCTTGCCCAGACACAACTTTTAAGACCCCCCATGGCACAGGTGTATGCATATTTTAAAATCCAGGCCTGTTTATGTGTCAAATTCAACCGCAGACGGGGTTCGCCATGTTAAAACACACATCTGGACCCAAATCTGTTTGGGGGCATATTTTGTGAAAACCCTTGGCGGTTTCAGTATCTCCTCTCGAATACCTTTGTTTTGATATATGACACTCCCAAATTAAGTGTGTATTTGAGCTACCAGCTGAAATTTCAGTTTTTATTTATCGACCCATGCTGAGCCCTTTAAAAAGCAAAATTCACATCTCTGGGCCTGTTTGCTGTTTTAAATTTCTGTTTTTTGCTGTGCACACATGCACCTTGCCCAGACACAACTTTTAAGAACCCCCATGGCACAGGTGTATGCATATTTTTAAATCCAGGCCTGTTTATGTGTCAAATTGGACCGCAGACAGGGTTCGCCATGTTAAAACACACATCTGGACCCAAATCTGTTTGGGGGCATGTTTTGTGAAAACCCTGGGTGTTTTCAGTATCTCCTCTCGAATACCTTTGTTTTGATATATGACACTCCCAAATTAAGTGTGTATTTGAGCTACCAGCTGAAATTTCAGTTTTTATTTATCGACCCATGCTGAGCCCTTTAAAAAGCAAAAATTCACATCTCTGGGCCTGTTTGCTGTTTTAAATTTCTGTTTTTTGCTGTGCACACATGCACCTTGCCCAGACACAACTTTTAAGACCCCCCATGGCACAGGTGTATGCATATTTTAAAATCCAGGCCTGTTTATGTGTCAAATTCAACCGCAGACGGGGTTCGCCATGTTAAAACACACATCTGGACCCAAATCTGTTTGGGGGCATATTTTGTGAAAACCCTGGGTGTTATCAGTTTCTCCTCTCGAATACCTTTGTTTTGATATATGAAAGTTCCAATTTAAGTGTGTATTTAAGCTATTTAAGCTATAAAATTTGAAATTGGGGCAGTTTGTTTACGTTTCATTAACAGCGCAAGAATGTATTAAAATCGAGTTTATTTCAACAATATCATGAATAAAATGAACAAAATTAGCTTGCAAGTGTGTAACGTATATTTTTATTTCTTAATTGAGTGTTTTATATTCAGAAAAAAACATTTTTAAATAAGAAAGTTTGCTTTTTATAATCACACAAAGTTTACATAACAAACCGCCGAGGCCGTACCGATCGCTTCTAAAGTACATTTAATTTGATAATTTCGACAATTAAACAATAAAAAGCAGTCAACAAATGTTCTTTGAATTATTTTATTTCTTAATTGGGTAATTTGTTTGTCGAAAAAATTGTTTTTAAATGTGAAAGTTTGCTTTTTATCTTTGTAAGTTTCCAAAACAAACACAACTCTTGCAGTGGCCGTAACGACCGTTTCTAAAGTGGATTTAATTTAATAATTACGACACTTAAATAATAAAAAGCAGTCAACAAGTGTTCTTTGCTTTATTTTATTTCTTAATTGAGTAATTTGAATGTAGAAAAAATTGTTTTTAATGGTGAAAGTTTGCTTTTCATGTTCGTAAGTTTTCAAACAAACCGCACTCTGTCCGAGGCCCGTAATGCAAGTTTGTAATGTAAGTTTTCATTAATAATTCCGAAAATTAAATAAGAAAAAGCAGTCAACAAATGTTCTTTGAATTATTTTATTTCTTAATTGAGTAATTTGAATGTAGAAAAAATTGTATTTAATTGTGATAGTTTGCTTTTTATCTTTGTAAGTTTCCAAAACAAACACAACTCTTGCAGTGGCCGTAACGACCGTTTCTAAAGTGGATTTAATTTAATAATTACGACACTTAAATAATAAAAAGCAGTCAACAAGTGTTCTTTGCTTTATTTTATTTCTTAATTGAGTAATTTGAATGTAGAAAAAATTGTTTTTAATGGTGAAAGTTTGCTTTTCATGTTCGTAAGTTTTCAAACAAACCGCACTCTGTCCGAGGCCCGTAATGCAAGTTTGTAATGTAAGTTTTCATTAATAATTCCGAAAATTAAATAAGAAAAAGCAGTCAACAAATGTTCTTTGAATTATTTTATTTCTTAATTGAGTAATTTGAATGTAGAAAAAATTGTTTTTAATGGTGAAAGTTTGCTTTTCATGTTCGTAAGTTTTCAAACAAACCGCACTCTGTCCGAGGCCCGTAATGCAAGTTTGTAATGTAAGTTTTCATTAATAATTCCGAAAATTAAATAAGAAAAAGCAGTCAACAAATGTTCTTTGAATTATTTTATTTCTTAATTGAGTAATTTGAATGTAGAAATAATTGTATTTAATTGTGATAGTTTGCGTTTTACGCTCGAAAGTTTTCAAAACAAACCCAACTCTTGCAGTGGCCGTAATGACCGTTTCTAAAGTGGATTTAATTTAATAATTACGACACTTAAATAATAAAAAGCAGTCAACAAATGTTCTTTGAATTATTTTTATTTCTTAATTGAGTAATTTAAATCGATAAAAAATCGTTTCTAACTAAGAATGTTTGGTGTTTTGTGCTCAATACTTTTCAAAACAAATCAGCGAAAATGTCGAAAAATATGTCAGAGTCCGAACGAATTTCAGAGTCCCGACTTTTTTCTAAGTCCGAACGAGTTTCAAAGTACAAAGTACGGCAAACGGACCACCTCTCGTCACCCGTCCGGCTAAAGCAGGTTGTAGGTCCAGAGGTTTTTTTTTTTCCTCCCGTAGTGGGGGAAACGCGCCGACGAGAAAGCGGAGGGGGAACGTCGGAACTGGTTTTGGGTAGGTAGTAGTTGCTGTTCTGCGCCTTATATAGGGGTAGATGGTTGGCAATGAAGCGTGCGGCGTGTCGTTCCTACCCAAGAATTACGCGTTGCCCCCCCGCGCGTTGGACGAAAACCGAAATGGCAAGTCGGTTGATGCGATGATGGTGCACATCGCGGAATTGAATTGAAATGAAAAGTCGGTCGTTGGCAAGCCGGACTTGGAAATATGTTGGGACTCTAAAATTGAAATGACAGTTCGGTTGGTGCGATGGTTCGCAAGCCGAATCGGAGAAATATGAACCGGGCGTGCGGTCGGATTCCTGCGGCCTCTCCCTCAGCAGGAACGCCGTACGCCCTCTTTACGGAGGAATACTACTAATAACTTAAGGGAGGGTATGGACATCGGCGCACAAGTTAAGAATCCATTCTTTACGCGTCGCAGCAAAACGCGAAACCACGAAATGACGGTTTTTGCCGTATTCGTTTCGCGGTTACGTTTTCGAAAATGAATTATTTGTTGAACTTGAATAATTAGTTGTTTTGAGGGACTTAGCCGGAATTCACGATTTCGCTGTTCATGTTAAATTTTTCTAAGTGCCGACTTTTTGAGGGACTTAGCCGATATTTCATGTTTCATGTTAATTTTTCTAAGTGCCGACTTTTTGAGGGACTTAGCCGGAATTTCACGATTTCGCTTCATGTTAAATTTTTCTAAGTGCGACTTTTTGAGGGACTTAGCCGAATTTCACGATTCGCTGTTTCATGTTCGAAATTTTTCTAAGTGCCGACTTTTTGAGGGACTTAGCCGATATTCATGATTTCGCTGTGGCATGTTAAATTTTTCTAAGTGCAGACTTTTGAGGGACTTAGCCGGAATTTCACGATTTCGCTGTTCATGTTAAATTTTCTTAAGTCGGCTTAGCCGGAATTCACGTCGGCGTCGACTAATTTTTGAGGGACAGCATTCATGACGTGGATGTTAAATTTTTTTAATGAACAATTAATATTTTTCACGATTTACGCTGTTTCATGTTCGAAAATTTTTCTAAGTGCCGACTTTTTGAGGGACTTAGCCGATATTTCATGATTTCGCTGTGCATGTTAAATTTTTCTAAGTGCAGACTTTTTGAGGGACTTAGCCGGAATTTCACGATTTCGTGTTATGCGTTTTCTTCAAAGTCAGGCTTATCAGAGCTACAGCGTGGCAATTGGCGACGGGCGGGCGTCGTAATTTGAACCGCAGTCAAGTGACGATGGATGTTTTCAAAATTATTTTTATTGAACAATTTAGTTAACTAATCTCTTAAAACTAATCGGTTTAAATTATTTGTCTTGTGAATTACGAGCATAATTGTCTGTGTCCTAAAGGAGGCTGGAATAGTAAGTCAGTGGTCTGTTTAATTGGTTATTAAAATTGGTTAATTAAGTAATTTTTAATAAAGAATTTCACGATTTCGGTGTTATGCGTTTTCTTCAAAGTCAGGCATTATCAGAGCTACACGGTGGCAATTGGCGACGGGCGGGCGTCGTAATTTGAACCGCAGTCAAGTGACGATGGATGTTTTCAAAATTATTTTTATTGAACAATTTAAGTTAACTAATCTCTTAAAACTAATCGGTTTAAATTATTTGTCTTGTGAATTACGAGGCATAATTGTCTGTGTCCTAAAGGAGGCTGGAAATAGTAAGTCAGTGGTCTGTTTAATTGGTTATTAAAATTGGTTAATTAAGTAATTTTTAATAAAGAATTTCACGATTTCGGTGTTATGCGTTTTCTTCAAAGTCAGGCATTATCAGAGCTACACGGTGGCAATTGGCGACGGGCGGGCGTCGTAATTTGAACCGCAGTCAAGTGACGATGGATGTTTTCAAAATTATTTTTATTGAACAATTTAAGTTAACTAATCTCTTAAAACTAATCGGTTTAAATTATTTGTCTTGTGAATTACGAGGCATAATTGTCTGTGTCCTAAGGAGGCTGGAAATAGTAAGTCAGTGGTCTGTTTAATTGGTTATTAAAATTGGTTAATTAAGTAATTTTTAATAAAGAATTTCACGATTTCGGTGTTATGCGTTTTCTTCAAAGTCAGGCATTATCAGAGCTACACGGTGGCAATTGGCGACGGCGGGCGTCGTAATTTGAACCGCAGTCAAGTGACGATGGATGTTTTCAAATTATTTTTATTGAACAATTTAAGTTAACTAATCTCTTAAAACTAATCGGTTTAAATTATTTGTCTTGTGAATTACGAGGCATAATTGTCTGTGTCCTAAAGGAGGCTGGAAATAGTAAGTCAGTGGTCTGTTTAATTGGTTATTAAATTGGTTAATTAAGTAATTTTTATAAAGAATTTCACGATTTCGGTGTTTATGCGTTTTCTTCAAAGTCAGGCATTATCAGAGCTACACGGTGGCAATTGGCGACGGGCGGGCGTCGTAATTTGAACCGCAGTCAAGTGACGATGGATGTTTTCAAAATTATTTTTATTGAACATTTAAGTTAACTAATCTCTTAAAACTAATCGGTTTAAATTATTTGTCTTGTGAATTACGAGGCATAATTGTCTGTGTCCTAAAGGAGGCTGGAAATAGTAAGTCAGTGGTCTGTTTAATTGGTTATTAAAATTGGTTAATTAAGTAATTTTTAATAAAGAATTTCACGATTTCGGTGTTATGCTTTCTTCAAGTCAGCATTATCAGAGCTACACGGTGGCAATTGCGACGGCGGCTCGTAATTTGAACCGCAGTCAAGTGACGATGGATGTTTTCAAAATTTTTATTGAACATTTAAGTTAACTAATCTCTTAAAACTAATCGGTTTAATTATTTGTCTTGTGATTACGAGGCATAATTGTCTGTGTCCTAAAGGAGGCTGAAATAGTAAGTCAGTAGGTCTGTTTAATTGGTTATTAAAATTGGTTAATTAAGTAATTTTTAATAAAGAATTTCACGATTTCGGTGTTATGCGTTTTCTTCAAAGTCAGGCATTATCAGAGCTACACGGTGGCAATTGCGACGGGCGGGCGTCGTAATTTGAACCAGCAGTCAAGTGACGATGGAAGTTTTCAAAATTATTTTTATTGAACAATTTAAGTTAACTAATCTCTTAAAACTAATCGGTTTAAATTATTTGTCTTGTGAATTACGAGGCATAATTGTCTGTGTCCTTAAGGAGGCTAGAAATAGAAAGTCAGTAGTCTGTTTAATTATTCAATTAGGTTATTTCTTAAAGTCTGTTACTTATTAAAATTGGTTAATTAAGTAATTTTTAATAAAAGATTTTTAAATAAGTTGAGTGAAATTTCATTCCTTAAATTTATTAAATTAATTTAAACAAATTTAAAATATAAAATAATGTAATATTATTTGTTAATTTTACTAGTTTAGTTAACTAATCTCTTAAAACTAATCGTTTAAATATTTGTCTTGTGAATTACGAGGCATAATTGTCTGTGTCCTTAAGGAGGCTAGAAAAAAAGTCAGTAGTCTGTTTAATTATTCAATTGGGTTATTTCTTAAAGTCTGTTACTTATTAAAATTGGTTAATTAAGTAATTTTTAATAAAAGATTTTAAAATAAGTTGAGTGAAATTTCATTCCTTAAATTTATTAAATTAATTTAAACAAATTTAAAAATATAAATATGTAATATTATTTTTAATTTTACTAGTTTAGTTAACTAATCTCTTAAAACTAATCGTTTAAATTATTGTCTTGTGAATTACGAGGCATAATTGTCTGTGTCCTTAGGGCTGAAATAGAAAGTCGTAGTCTGTTTAATTATTCAATTGGGTTATTTCTTAAAGTCTGTTACTTATTAAAATTGGTTAATTAAGTAATTTTTAATAAAAGATTTAAAATAAGTTGAGTAAATTTCATTCCTTAAATTATTAAATTAATTTAACAAATTTAAAAATATAAAAATGTAATATTTTTGTTAATTTTACTAGTTTAGTTAACTAATCTCTTAAAACTAATCGGTTTAAATTATTTGTCTTGTGAATTACGAGGCATAATTGTCTGTGTCCTTAAGGAGGCTAGAAATAGAAAGTCAGTAGTCTGTTTAATTATTCAATTAGGTTATTTCTTAAAGTCTGTTACTTATTAAAATTGGTTAATTAAGTAATTTTTAATAAAAGATTTTAAAATAAGTTGAGTGAAATTTCATTCCTTAAATTTATTAAATTAATTTAAACAAATTTAAAAATATAAAATAATGTAATATTATTTGTTAATTTTACTAGTTTAGTTAACTAATCTCTTAAAACTAATCCAGAATTTCACGATTTCGGTGTTATGCGTTTTCTTCAAAGTCAGGCATTATCAGAGCTACACGGTGGCAATTGGCGACGGGCGGGCGTCGTAATTTGAACCGCAGTCAAGTGACGATGGATGTTATCAAAATTATTTTTATTGCACAATTTAAGGTTTTTTAAACAATTCTTAGTATTTTTTTTACTAAATTTAATTTTTTTTACATTTTTGTTAATTTTTGGAATTTAACTTTTTAGATATTTGACTGCTTTAAAATATCAACCATGGTAACATGTTTTTAATATGTAGGATTTGCGAGCGCGCGGGTTTATTTAAGGTTATATTTAAGTGTATGGATACCAATTTTTAACTGTTTTTAAATTTTAATATTTATTTTTAATTTAAAAGATTCATTATCGCTTCTCGGCCTTTTGGCTAAGATCAAAGTGTAGTATCTGTTCTTATCAGCTTAATATCTGATACGGTATCTATTCGATGCCTTCGATATTAAACTAATTTTTGTAACAGGGTTTGTGTAGGGCATTTATGTCCGCCAAGCCATGGGTTCACGAGTCGTTGCACTACAGACTCGAAGGGCCCAAAATAATAAATAATAGTAGATCACACCACATACACACTTTCCAATGCAATATAATTTGTTGAACCCTCTGAGGGATAAGCAAATTAACTGAAGTGTAAACTTGTTTTCTCTGCAAGAGATTTAAGCTACAATTTTTAAAATGCACAAATACCTAACATTTATTGTTAGATAGGTATTGTTTCCTTGTTCTTACAGGCAACAATGATACAATTAACCTTTTTTTCTTTCTTTTTATTGCTTTAATTAAAATTGGGTTATTCGAATTACTTGAATGTCTGAACTATTCAATATATTAATTTAACCTATTTCTTTCGGAGCTTTGACACAGCCCATTATGTCTCGTAATTTGTGCATTTTAAAATATAATAATTATAAATATTTATCCATAAATATTTATTCAGTTTTATTACTATTCAGTATATTAATTTAACCTATTTCTACCTCCTTTCGGAGCTTTGACACAGCCAATTATGTCTCGTAATTTGTGCATTTTAAAATATAATAATTATAAATATTTATCCATAAATATTTATTTAGTTTTATTACTATTCAGTATATTAATTTAACCTATTTCTACCTCCTTTCGGAGCTTTGACACAGCCAATTATGTCTCGTAATTTGTGCATTTTAAAATATAATAATTATAAATATTTATCCATAAATATTTATTTAATTTTATTACTATTCAGTATATTAATTTAACATATTTCTACCTCCTTTATTACTATTCAGTATAAAAAAAATTCAGTATATTAAAATTATGGCGCGAAACGACAAAATCTTAAGTTTTTATAATGATATTTACAATACAGATCCAATTATAAACTTCACTTTGAATATGTAGATGGCGCCATGAATAATAATTTCAAGCTTTGAACCTGAGAAGCACCAGGGTTCAGTAGCTCAGTGGATATGGCGTTCTCAAGTCTGATAAGTCTCAAGTCTGTTAATTTATCCATAAATATTTATTTAGTTTTATTACTATTCAGTATATTAATTTAACCTATTTCTACCTCCTTTCGGAGCTTTGACACAGCCAATTATGTCTCGTAATTTGTGCATTTTAAAATATAATAATTATAAATATTTATCCATAAATATTTATTTAGTTTTATTACTATTCAGTATATTAATTTAACCTATTTCTACCTCCTTTCGGAGCTTT
>JAFNEN010004762.1:0-13584 GCA_019343175.1 Oedothorax gibbosus
AAAGTGGAAGGTATTTTATCGTTCAGTCCGTCTGTCTGTCCGTCACCCACTTTCATAGCCCAAACTACAAATGCTACGGACAAGTGTGAATAAGTCAAAAAATTCAGTGCATCGAAATTAGAATACATTGAAAATTTCAGAAAAGAATTCGAAGTACTTCAATTATTTAAAAAAAAACTGCAAAATTGAAGGCTCATTTAAAATGAATAAAAAGCCATTTTTATTAGAATTTAATCACCATTGCCATTCGCAACAATCGCTCGAGGAACTTTAATTGTTTTAGACAATAAATTGAAACAAATTTATTTTTGCGACATCGATCCGTTTGAAATGACGTCAAATATATTTCACTACGAGATTCTTTGTACGTTGATATGAAATGTTTTCATTCTATTTAAAAGCGAGGAATATTATATATTTATTTTTTGAAATATAAATTAATTTTTGCAAACGACAAGTAATAATTATGGAATTTTCGAAATCAAATAAATGAAACTAGCCAAATTTAGCATGTAAATATTTAATATAGAATATCAATACCGTGTTTGTCGCCTTTTTACCTGTTAAACACAACTGTTGTGTGGAAGCGGGTTAAGTGACAGATTCTGTTACAAACCTACTTTGTTTCAAAACATAAAGTTCATCCAGTATAGATATTACTAAAACTTTAATAGTTTAAAATGAATAAAGTAGTAAAAAAAAATTTCTCCTCTGAAAATTTGCCTCTCTACTACCACTGCAAAAAAGTGTTGGTTTTACTGAAAAAAAAATTCATCCGGTGTGCGAGAAAAATACCGTACAATTTACAAAGAAAATCTGCTTATTTTCAGACACAAATTGTAATTTTAACGCAAAAGGTTTTTTTTTAAAACAAACACTTTATTAATACAAAAACAAACATTGCAGAATAATTTTTGTTCGTCACAAGGGGGTTAAAAAAACCCGCATATGTGACTAAATAATCATAATTATATTTAATAAGACACATATCAAGTTTAAAAAAAACACAAAAAGTAATAAATTTAAATACATAAATATACACAAAAAGAAAAAATGTGGCAATGCTAATCTTATAATAATAAAAGAAAGAGTCTGTCTGTGTGTCTGTTTATCGGATCGTAATACCTACATATACTGACCTCAGAAATTCGAAATTTTTAAGATAGATTCCCTTTAATACCAACGTGTGCACCTGAGGCTTAGTTTTTTCATATTTTGTTCCATTTTTAGAGAAAATTCGAATTTTCTGAAAAAAATACACCACTTTCGCTCAAATCCGATCATTTTTTCTCTTTCCTGATGCCATCGGCTGAAAAAATTAAATAAAACTTTTAACGAAAACATTTAAAATTCATAATGTTTATTTTTTATTCTTTTGCCATTACTTTCAGAAACTAAATACATTATTTGAAAAAATTGACATGTTTCAAGTGACGTAATTCCGCCAGTCTTCATTCCGGGATTTTATTGTGGGTTTATTTAATGATTTTTTCATTGATTTTTCTGTTGACTGCATGTATGCATATTTAAGCAATAAATGTATAGTTAAGCTATTACTGAACTATGATGGTTAATAAAGGCCATCGCACTAGAGCTATTAATGTTTTATGTCTTTATTTTTTCGCCAAAACGTTGCCAAACTCGCCAAATTTTAACTAAAATTCGCCAAATAGGCGATTTCTTTTATAAATAATTTATAAGCTGGTCGGTTGTTCGAAGGTCATTGTGTTAGAGCTGTATAATGGTGTGGGTAGCTATATCTATTTTCTCGCCAAATTATTTTCCAAAACGCGCCAAATGAGCTAAAAGGTTTTATGTATTTTATGAGGGAATTCTGATGACATTTATGAGTGCATTTTATAGCGTATTTTTCATTTTGGAATTTTAAGGCAATGAAACGGGATTTTTATAATGAGTGGAAACAATAATAAGTTTATGATCTTATAACAGGGTATATGGTACACATATTTGGAATCTATTTGATATTTTTTTATTCCGTGCGAAGAACGGGTATAAATTTGCTAGTGCTATATAATCAAAACAAATGCCTAAAATTCTGGTCAGCTTGAATATATAAAAAAAACAGTTCGCTTCTATAAATTAAAAAATACATTAATATCGTCTATTGACAAAATAAATTTAAATAATTTCTAAACCTGTATAAAGAAGGGATACTTTGAAGTTCAGTAGGTAGTTTATTGAATACTTTTTGGGGCTAAATATGATAAATGTTTTCGAAAAATTTCTTTGTGTGGAAATGGGATAAGATAAATTTCAACAGCCAAGTTAATTTTTTTAACAGCCAAGTTGTAAAGAAATGAATTACCTTTCCCCGGGGGGATATCCAACTGTCCCCAGTGACGAACCCCAGTGAGAGGAGGGTATACCTACTGCAATACTAAAAAGTAATAATGTTCCAAAACCGGATTCGAACCACAGACCTTAGATATCTTGTCCAACGCACTGAATTTAGTTCAGCACCAAAAGTTTTAACAAACAGTTTAAAATTCGTCTCCAGTTGCAGTGTATTGCTCTTTACGAGATTTAAACAGAAAAAAAACGTTTTTACTTTAAGGTATCTCCACAAAGTTTGAAAATGCCAATTTTCGGAAAAATTGATATTTTTTAAAATTTGTTTATATGATTACCCAGATTTTCTTGTTTCTAAAACTGTCTTCATTGTAAATGTGACTTAATTAAAACAAAAGTAGTGATTAATTTAGTAAAGGTAAGTAGCCATCCAATCAACCGGATGTTGAAACTTTAAACGCGTTTTTCTCGCATTTCAGTTTTTCATTAAAAAGCTTCAGTTGGAAAAAGATAACTCAAAAAGTTAGAGTAATTTTAAAAATTCTTTTACTACTTATTTTGAGAAATTGTTGTCTAGGGATATACCAAAAACTTGGAAGAAAATATGTTTTTTTTATTTTATTTTGGCTATATTAATCATTTTGACACAATGTTGAAAAGCAGTCTTTTTTCGACTACTAATAAAAAAATTATTTTTTAAGTAAATGTTTTGTTTTAGGTATATTCCCTAGACTAGACATAAGTTTACAGTTTAAACTTAATGGTTTTATTTTCTTAGTAGCCGAACAGTTTTTTTCTAGCCTAATTTAAGTTTTTGACAAAATAAACTGCATAAAACATGCATATAAAATGACCATATTTTTTAAACATTTTTGTATGTATGTCAAATTTTACTTGCTATATATAGTTTATTTATTTCACATATACACAAAAAAAACTTCCAAAATTGTTTTCTAGTACATTTAAAAAAAAAGTGCTCCGAACGTGTTGGGCCACCTTAAACAGCATATATTTACAGGAAAAAATGTTTAAAGAAATCAATAGTATTTTTCTGTAAATATGTGGTTTTTTCTGTAAAGTTAACAGTTTTTAGCCTACTTTTCTTTTTTTAATTCGAAAGAATTAAAACAAGAAGTTTCATAAAGAACTAAATAGCCTACTTTTCATGTTACTTAAATACTTACTGAAGTTCTAATCGGGAAAAACAACTAGGTTCCTAAAGTAAATATCATCAACAGCCGTTTCTACACTAGATTTTATACACATTAGAAAAAAAAATCGAAACACAGCACCCAGCTATAATTTAAACTTCTAAAAGCCAAAAATCAACTATTTTCCTTAATATTCGTTCGCAAATTAATTAAATATTATTTATCATCTGCTCGTGATTTATTTGTAGTTCGAAGAATAAATATTTATTAATAACAAAAGTAATGAAACTACTCCGAACTGCATTAAAAAACAAGAAATGTAAATTAAAACTAAGCATAATTGCATGCAAAAGTATGCCTTGCCGCTTTCTTGGTAGATAATTATAATGAATAATCAAAGAATCAAATTGTTCTACATTTTATGACGTCATTCCAAACTGATTCATGAAATTATTATTTTGCTTCAAATATGTTTAAATAAAGTTTCTCATGCCATTGTTGATTTGGCAACAGTGATTTAAATGACTCAAAATTGAATTTCAATGCTAATTCAATGGGAAATTCGCCGACAGATAGTAGATTTATGTCCGTCCGGACGTACAGACAGACGGACAAAAAGTATGAAAGTTGGGTATCTGAGGTCATAGCTTTCTAACAAAAAAAAGAATTTTTAAGATCCGATGATTAGAACCGATTTTGGAAGGGGGGTACATACAGACAGACAAACGGACAGACAGGCGGACAGACAGACGGACAGACATACGAACGACAGACATACGAACAGACAGACAGATGGACAGACAGACAGTTGGACATCAACCGCATTTCAATACCTACAGTGATTTAAATGACTCAAAATTGAATTTCAATGCTAATTCAAATGGGAAATTCGCCGACAGATAGTAGATTTATGTCCGTCCGGACGTACAGACAGACGGACAAAAAGTATGAAAGTTGGGTATCTGAGGTTATAGCTTTCTAACAAAAAAAGAATTTTTAAGATCCGATGATTAGAACCGATTTTGGAAGGGGGGTACGGACGGACAGACGGACATCGACCGCATGTCAATACCTACTTTTTCATTTTTTTAATTCTTTCGATTAAAAAAAGAGAATAGGCTAAAAATGAAAAGTAGGTATTGACATGCGGCGTCGATGTCCGTCTGTCCGTCCGTACCCCCTTCCAAATCGGTTCTAATCATCGGATCTTAAAAATTCTTTTTTTGTTAGAAAGCTATAACCTCAGATACCCAACTTTCATACTTTTTGTCCGTCTGTCTGTACGTCCGGACGGACATAAATCTTCTATCTGTCGGCGAATTTCCCATTGAATTAGCATTGAAATTCAATTTTGAGTCATTTAAATCACTGTAGGTATTGAAATGCGGTTGATGTCCAACTGTCTGTCTGTCCATCTGTCTGTCTGTTCGTATGTCTGTCTGTTCGTATGTCTGTCCGTCTGTCTGTCCGCCTGTCTGTCCGTTTGTCTGTCTGTATGTACCCCCCTTCCAAAATCGGTTCTAATCATCGGATCTTAAAAATTCTTTTTTTGTTAGAAAGCTATGACCTCAGATACCCAACTTTCATACTTTTTTGTCCGTCTGTCTGTACGTCCGGACGGACATAAATCTACTATCTGTCGGCGAATTTCCCATTGAATTAGCATTGAAATTCAATTTTGAGTCATTTAAATCACTGTTGCCAAATCAACAATGGCATGAGAAACTTTATTTAAACATATTTGAAGCAAAATAATAATTTTCATGAATCAGTTTGGAATGACGTCATAAAATGTAGAACAATTTGATTCTTTGATTATTCATTATAATTATCTACCAAGAAAGCGGCAAGGCATACTTTTGCATGCAATTATGCTTAGTTTTAATTTACATTTCTTGTTTTTTAATGCAGTTCGGAGTAGTTTCATTACTTTTGTTATTAATAAATATTTATTCTTCGAACTACAAATAAATCACGAGCAGATGATAAATAATATTTAATTAATTTGCGAACGAATATTAAGGAAAATAGTTGATTTTGGCTTTTAGAAGTTTAAATTATAGCTGGGTGCTGTGTTTCGATTTTTTTTTTCTAATGTGTATAAATCTAGTGTAGAAACGGCTGTTGATGATATTTACTTTAGGAACCTAGTTTTTTTTCCCGATTAGAACTTCAGTAAGTATTTAAGTAACAGGAAAGTAGGCTATTTTAGTTTTTTTATGAACTTCTTGTTTTAATTCTTTCGAATTAAAAAAAGAAAAGTAGGCTAAAACTGTTAACTTTACAGAAAAAACCACATATTTACAGAAAATACTATTGATTTCTTTAAACATTTTTTTTCCTGTAATATATGCTGTTTAAGGTGGCCCAACACGTTCGGAGCACTTTTTTTTTTAAATGTACTAGAAAACAATTTTGGAAGTTTTTTTGTGTATATGTGAAAATAAATAACTATATATAGCAAGTAAATTTGACATACATCAAAAATTTTTTAAAAATATGGTCATTTTATATGCATGTTTTATGGCAGTTTATTTTGTCAAAAATTTAAAATTAGGCTAGAAAAAAACTGTTCGGCCTACTAAGAAAATAAAACCATTAAGTTAAACTGTAAACTTATGTCCTAGTCTAGGGGAATATACCTAAAACCAAAACATTTTACTTAAAAATAATTTTTTATTAGTAGTCGAAAAAGACTGCTTTTCAACATTGTGTCAAAATGATTAATAAGCCAAAATAAAATAAAAAAACATATTTCTTTCCAAGTTTTTGGTATATTCCCTAGACAACAATTTCTCAAAAAAGTAGTAAAAGAATTTTTAAATTACTCTAACTTTTTGAGTTATCTTTTCCAACTGAAGCTATTTAATGAAAAACTGAAATGCGAGAAAAACGCGTTTAAAGTTTCAACATCCGGTTTGAATTGGATGGCTACTTACCTTTACTAATTAATCACTACTTTTGTTTTTAATTAAGTCACATTTACAATGAAGACAGTTTTAGAAACAAGAAAATCTGGGTAATCATATAACAAATTTTAAAAAATATCAATTTTTCCGAAATTGGCATTTTCAACGTGTGGAGATACCTTAAAGTAAAAACGTTTTTTTTCTGTTTAAATCTCGTAAAGAGCATACACTGCAACTGGAGACGAATTTTAACTGTTTGTTAAAACTTTTGGTGCTGAACTAAATTCAGTGCGTTGGACAAGATATCTAAGGTCTGGTGGTTCGAATCCGGTTTTTGGAACATTATTACTTTTTAGTATTGCAGTAGGTATACCCTCCTCTCACTGGGGTTCGTCACTGGGGACAGTTGGATATCCCCCGGGGAAAGGTAATTCATTTCTTTACAACTTGGCTGTTAAAAAAATTAAAACAACTTGGCTGTTGAAATTTATCTTATCCCATTTCCACACAAAGAAATTTTTCGAAAACATTTATCATATTTAGCCCCAAAAAGTATTCAATAAACTACCTACTGAACTTCAAAGTATCCCTTCTTTATACAGGTTTAGAAAATTATTTAAATTTATTTTGTCAATAGACGATATTAATGTATTTTTTAATTTATAGAAGCGAACTGTTTTTTTTATATATTCAAGCTGACCAGAATTTTAGCATTTGTTTTGATTATATAGCACTAGCAAATTTATACCCGTTCTTCGCACGGAATAAAAAAATATCAAATAGATTCCAAATATGTGTACCATATACCCTGTTATAAGATCATAAACTTATTATTGTTTTCCACTCATTATAAAATCCCGTTTCATTGCCTTAAAATTCCAAAATGAAAATACGCTAATAAAATGCACTCATAAATGTCATCAGAATTCCCTCATAAATACATAAAACCTTTTAGCTCATTTGGCGCGTTTTGGAAAATAATTTGGCGAGAAAATAGATATAGCTACCCACACCCCATTATACAGCTCTAACACAATGACCTTCGAACAACCGACCAGCTTATAAATTTATTTATAAAAGAAATCGCCTATTTGGCGAATTTTAGTTAATAATTTGGCGAGTTTGGCAACGTTTTTGGCGAAAAAATAAAGACATAAAACATTAATAGCTCTAGTGCGATGGCCTTTATTAACCATCATAGTTTCAGTAATAGCTTAACTATACATTTATTGCTTAAATATGCATACATGCAGTCAACAGAAAAATCAATGAAAAAAATCATTAAATAAACCCACAATAAAATCCAGGAATGAAGACTGGCGGAATTACGTCACTTGAAACATGTCAATTATTTTTCAAATAATGTATTTAGTTTCTGAAAGTAATGGCAAAAGAATAAAAAATAAACATTATGAATTTTAAATGTTTCGTTAAAAGTTTTATTTAATTTTTTTCAGCCGATGGCATCAGGAAAGAGAAAAAATGATCGGATTTGAGCGAAAGTGGTGTATTTTTTTCAGAAAATTCGAATTTTCTCTAAAAATGGAACAAATATGAAAAAAACTAAGCCTCAGGTGCACACGTTGGTATTAAAGGGAATCTATCTTAAAAATTTCGAATTTCTGAGGTCAGTATATGTAGGTATTACGATCCGATAACAGACACACAGACAGACTCTTTCTTTTATTATTATAGATTAGCATTGCCACATTTTTTTCTTTTTGTGTTATTTTATGTATTTAAATTTATTACTTTTTTGTGGGGTTTTTTTTTAAACTTGATTAGTGTTTTTATTAAATATAATTATGATTATTTAGTCACATATGCGGGTTTTTTTTAACCCCCTTGTGACGAACAAAATTATTCCTGCAATGTTTGTTTTTGTATTAATAAATGTGTTTGTTTTAAAAAAAAACCTTTTGCGTTAAAATTACAATTTGTGTCTGAAAATAAGCAGATTTTCTTTGTAAATTGTACGGTATTTTTCTCGCACACCGGATGAATTTTTTTTTCAGTAAAACCAACACTTTTTTGCAGTGGTAGTAGAGAGGCAAATTTTTCAGAGGAGAAATTTTTTTTTACTACTTTATTCATTTTAAACTATTAAAGTTTTAGTAATATCTATACTGGATGAACTTTATGTTTTGAAACAAGTAGGTTTGTAACAGAATCTGTCACTTAACCCGCTTCCACACAACAGTTGTGTTTAACAGGTAAAAAGGCGACAAACACGGTATTGATATTCTATATTAAATATTTACATGGCTAAATTTGGCTAGTTTCTTTTATTTGATTTCAAAAATTCATAATTATTACTTGTCTTTGCAAAAATTAATTTATATTTCAAAAAATAAATATATAATATTCCTCGCTTTTAAATAGAATGAAAAATATTTCATATCAACGTACATAGAATCTGGTAGTGAAATATATTTGACGTCATTTCAACGGATCGATGTCGCAAAATAAATTTATTTCAATTTATTGTCTAAAACAATTAAAGTTCCTCGAGCGATTGTTGCGAATGGCAATGGTGATTAAATTCTAATAAAAATGGCTTTTTATTCATTTTAAATGAGCGTTCAATTTTGCAGTTTTTTTTAATAATTGAAGTACTTCGAATTCTTTTTTGAAATTTTCAATGTATTATAATTTCGATGCGCTGAATTTTTTGACGTATCACACTTGTCCGTAGCATTTGTATTTTGGGCTATGAAAGTGGGTGACAGACAGACGGACGGACAGACAGACGGACTGAACGATAAAATACCTCCCACTTTTTACTTTATAAACGTAGTGTGGAAGCTAAAATGAAGACTCCAACCCGAAATAAATCTTTTTTATATAAGGCATCGGCCTACGTTAAAATGCACGTTTTGCTCTAAAAGTTGCCCGAAAGAAAATATCTGTTGAAAATAAAACTTGAAGAATTTAAAAGATGTGACTCGCCAAATTGGAATCTCGGTACTGTTTTATGTATAGATAACAAGATATTTCTTCAAAAAAAATCTAGTTTATAAGGCGATTTTTGAAAATTGCGAATTTTCCTTAAAAAATAAATCAAGGTTTCAATTGCAACGTGTTTGAAAACCGTGCAACGTTAGATATCATAATTAAAGTATTAGATTGGCTGATCACGTGACTCCAATGCTAACGACTTTATGTCTATGCTAACGACGGGACGAGCATGGAGGCTTTTTAAGGGGGCATAATGGCCAGTGTTGCTGCCACTTTAACGAGAAGAATACTACGAAATAATACCATTTATTTCGATAATTACAAAAAAAAATACTAGAAGGGATTTAAAGTCACTATAAATCTTCCAAAATGCAACTCGTATTTTTACGAAATTTTTTTGTAATTTTAGAATAATTCTAAAATAAATTCTAAAATTAAGTTAAAAGCTATTGAACAATAGCTAAATTTTGCTATTTGAATGTATTCAAACAAACGCCATTTAGCGAAAACATCAAAAACATCATATACAACATCAAAATAAACTGTTCCAAATTGTCCTTAACTTAAACTCTGTTTCATCCGGAAATTTTACGGGTGGGAATTTATTTCTCTGAATGAGAGAATGTCTAAGCCAGTTTCTTATGTCTGAAATTGTATGTATGGCCTCATTTTAAGAGGATACTTTGACATTTGCCGAGTTGCAATGGGCTTTTCCGACAATGCAATTGAAGCTATACTTTTCTTTATTTTAGATAGCTAGATTTCGAGTTTTTAAAGTGGTGATGGCGCTGGGGGATGGTTATTCTCGTATCATTCTAACCTAATGCATTATTTGGTTAAATCACAATAACTGCCAAAGAACTGCTCTTCAGTTTATGAATTTTTTTCACTAGTTATATGAAAACAGTAATGACACGTAGTCCACAAAGACATACGGGACAAATATTCCGTCTCCGTACGGGACATAAAATAAACAACTTCAAAAATCTTTTCTACGTATAAGTTATAAATAATCGAATACCACCACGGCCTACTCAACTACTAAGGCCGAAGAAGCTTTCCCAAGCAAGCTCGGGGACGGAAATTTTGACGTCATAGTTCCGAGTGACGTTGTTCCGAAGATGACGACAACACGTTTCGAAACCTGTTCGGAACCACTCGTTTACGGCTGACCACAATTTTAGGGTTCCGAATGCGTCTGAACTGGTTTCTCGATCTTCGGCACTGGGAACAGAGACGTCAAAATTTCCGTCTACGCTCATGTTTGAGAGAGCTTCTCTGGCCTTGTTATTGAAGTTGGCCGTGATACCACTAATTTATAAACTAAGTTCTTGTGTGGCATAGAAACATCAGAATCGTCAAATTTTGCAAAAAGAACAATTCGTACGGGGCCAAGCATAATTTTGTGTGTGTAGAAGACAAATGTTTAACTTAGCTGTGACTTTAGCGTACGAGACCCGCCAGATAAACGTGATTAAAAATGACGAAACCCTCATGTAGCTCTGGTGCGACGTTAATCAAACCATACATTTAAGTCTCGGGTATGATATAGTCCGGCTGTCACTTCTTGCCATCTCAAATATTTTGATCATAGAGGTAGGAAGGAGGTGTAGAGGGGTCCACCAGTTGAGAGAAATTGAAGTCGGGCTGTCAGGTTTTTCGAGCTACTGCGCATAACATACTGACACCGAGGTATCCCAAGATGCACCGCTCTAGCCTGCTTCATTTGTGCACTACTGCGCATATACAAGGACCTCTCTATTCTCCATCCTACCTCTATGATTTTGATTGTAGAAGATTCGACTTTGAATACAGGTAGAGAACCTAAAGAAGGCAGGGTTGCCAATCCCATGGCGCTTGGAGAACACTGGAGATTATTGGGTTAGTTTGGTTGGAAATAATGTCATACTAAAGCTACACATGGGCTATTGGTAAAAGGAGGGTTATAGTTTTGCCGATAGTCGTCATCAATTGCACGTGCTTTTGTTATCTATCTTGACTTGATCGTCAATGGATTTGCTTTATCTGTAGTATGTATTATTTAACGACACATTCAGTATCACCTCGGGGAATACTATAAGCACTATAAGTACTACTCTAAGACATTGAAATTTAATGAGTGATCCAGGAGCTTCGAAATTTGTTCTGTTTTTTTGAGCAGGCTTCGCCTGATCACATACTCGCGTGTCTGGGGCTCTCCAAGCAGGATTTAGACGACGACCCTTTAATGGTGTTGGACTTTCTGAGGATGTACGATGTCATGGACCTGGTCTAGCACTGCTGGCCTCCGGGGGGCATGCAACAACAACATACTATAAGTCAAAATATAGCTATGCAATAATAGTGAACCCGATGTAAGTTTGAACTGCTCTTGAGAAACTGTTTCTACACCTTAAAGAAATATGCGCCTACAAAAAGCAATGAATCGCCAAATATAGTAACCCTTGTTGCCTGAACCAAAATCTTCCATCCCCTTTTCAAAGTGGACTCGTCCACAATCAACATATTTGAGATGCTAAGAAGTGACAGGCGGACTATATTAATAATTTGTTGAATTTTTTATAGCACTCAGAAGCCGGTTGACTTCGTAGTACCAAGCGCCCCTCAGACCAGTGTGCCGAGCCCCGTAGAACCGCCTGCAGCGCTACCTAGTTCCGTTGAGAGTGGTGGCGCCCTCTGCAGGAAACTTTCTCTACTAGAAGCAGGTAGGTCGAAGATTTCTATGATAGCTTATGTAACTAAAAATTTGACAATTGTGAAAAAAATGGCAATTTCAAAAAATCTGTTCACTTTACAGGAAAAAAAACCACGTTGCTTCTCTTAAGTCTGCTTCTCCTACCCCTTCGTTTTTCTAGAAAACAGCATAAGGGGCGATCTTTACTTTTTAACCCCCCACCCTACTTGGGTTTGAAAAGCAATTGCGGTTAATCTCGCAGCAGAGCCTCGAAGTAGGTTTAGAACAGCAACGCCCACGTCAAAACCACACGAGGTGGTGGGAAAGCCAGGCTTGCGCTGTAATTGTACGGACTATAGCCGTAGTGCAGCGTTTCTCAAGTGGTGGATCGCTACCCTTGACTGACTAGCTCTAGTTCTTAACGAAATTGCTACAGGCGTCACTAAGCGAATTTGTAGAAGTGTCCATAGCGCCTTCTACAGAAAACTTCGTGAAATTTGGAAATATATAGGGGTGAAGGGGCTGTGGGGAGCCTAGTGGTCAGCGTCTCGAGATCGGAAGATAACGCGATCGAGTCCCGGTACCACTGAAGTCCCACCGAGTATATGCGGAGTATGTGCTCGTTAAATCTGTTGGTTCCGAAAGTCCTGTGGTCGGTCATGGCGCAGTTTACCGCGGGTAAAGGTCCCTGGAGACTATTTCCCTCCCCTTCATGGACATGTCCAAATTGTGGAGGTGGCGATAGATGGCAGCATCTGTCTTATATGTGTGTGTATGTCGTGTCCGTCCTTCTTGAAGGTTTATAAGCGGGTCTCTGTGACCAAGCACACAATCCTGAAAATATGTCTACCAACCAATATAGGGGTGAAGGGAGAGGGGAATCGGAGATTAGACTGCAAATCAGGAGACACAATTAAGCAACGATCAGGAAGTCTAATAATTATAACGTGTGCAATCAGAGTACGTGAAATGCTATTCCACGCATGATGCATGTTTAATCATAGTGTTTAAGAAAACCTCCATTTTAAATACGAATGCACGGATTGCCAATGAGGGAGACGTCTCTTTATTCCGATAACAATAGGACCAACACCAGCTGTTAAAAATTGAGAAACACTGCTCTAGTGCAACAATAATTCAGCCTAACCTAACCAACGAAATCTCCACCAGGTCCCACTTTCCTGGGTGGCCTGAACCCGGAGCTCTACAAGAAGACCGACGAGCAGAGCGCATCGGAGGACGAATCCGTGGACTACCCCGAGATCCACCAGGGTCGGATCTGGTTCTCGTGCGAGCTGGACGAGCCCACCGAGCGGCTGGTGGTGCGGCTCGCCAAAGTGAAGAACATACCGAGCAGGGTGTACGGGGCGACCAACTGCTGCGACCCCTTCGTTAGGTGAGGTGTTTTATTATATTCTTGGGGCCAATTTTTTCTTAAACGGTTCGAACTCTTGCTAAGTGATTGTTCAAAGCTCCGCTCTGCGAACGCTTTCGAAAACCATATTTAACTTTCTAAACCATGCGAATTCGTCCTCAAAGGTTCGTGGTCCTTCGAGTATTCGGTAACAACACTACGCACCTC
>JAFNEN010004764.1:0-12500 GCA_019343175.1 Oedothorax gibbosus
ATGTAATAGCACAATACCGAGTAATGCCAAAGTTTATACAAAACTAACTAATTTAATACTCTCCGATAACTAATAACCCTTTCTCCACACAAACAACTTACTAGAAAACAAATATATATAAGCTCTAGTCTCCCGAAATGACAAATCATTTCAAAGCAATTACGGATATAGCAGTAATTAGAATACTACATCTTATGTTCCAATACACAATGGCGTCTGTTTGCGACGACGCATGCGAGGAGGTTTCATTGGCGTCTTAGATTGCCACTCGACCGATGTATTTATTATTCATTGCGGTTTGATGTTTAAGGAGGATTTAGCCTTAATTGTTTATTAAATGAACCATAGTTCCCACATTTATGCAATTTTCTAACCAGTAATTTTTTCGTAATGACTATTTAATATATTTGTCGAGTATCATTGTTGGAATTTACTATTTCCTCTGTAGAAGTTGAAAAAAAATAAACATGTGTCAAAAAAATATCCCACAAATTGGGGTCATTATTAGACAGTAGTTTTTATTTGGTCTTACACAGTATTTAGACTACCTATAATGAGTAAATTATGTGATATGGTGTGTACTATAGCACTGTGTATTTGATAATTATTTAACCCTCACATGGCCTCTGTAAAAAAGTATAACAGTGAAATCTAGTAAAAATTACAAAACATTTAAATTTCTTCTCTTTCCAAGTTCAAACATTTTGTAGATGGTGTTTCTTAATCACACCACCAAACCAAGTTAATGTAAGCATATTACGATGCTGTCTGTCTAACCCCATAGCATTTCCAACAATTTCCTCGCTTTGTCCAATAATTAATCCCCATAACTAAACATGCATTTCATAATGTTACTATTCATCCTACAATGGTGTTTATCAGCACATAACCACCTTCATAAACTTATCTAAGACTGAGCACTACAAATTCAGGATCTTGTAAAAGAAAACAAAATTATGCACAATTTGGCATTGATTGAACAAAAGTTTAAACCATTGTTTTTCAAACACTTTGGTTTATTAATATTTTTTTTAGAAAAAGTACTAATGCCATCCCAATAATTAATCAGAGCATAGCTGGGTATGCAATTAACAAATTGTGGTTTGTTAGACGCAATAAATTATGATGCATTTTGGTTGTTGGGCCCTGTCCAATAATTACCCCGGGTCACCCTATATAGAATTGAATTCTGTGTTGGGCTCTTTTTTTAGATGCATGGATTTTGTGTGCAAGTGAGTGTATATAAGTACAGGAAAGTAGGCTATTCAAGTTCATTGAGAACGTATAGGCGGCGAACGGCCAGGATGAAGGCCACAGTGGGGAATTTGGGTAGAGGTAATATTCACAGGGGCAACAGTTCGAGTAAATCTGGGAAAAATACATTGAAGGTTTTCTATTGCAATGCTAGAAGTATTAGAAGCAAGATGGATGAGTTGAGGGGAATCATTGCAAGGGAGGATCTTGACATTATTGGTGTTACAGAAAGCTGGGCAAATACTGATGATGTACCTGTTTTTTTCACTATTAAAGAATTCAATCTTTACCAGCTTGATAGACTCAACAAAAGAGGGGGTGGGGTGTTGTTGTATGTTAGAAGCGACTTGAACTGCATGGGGTTAAACTTCAAGTGTGATACTCAAGGTATTGACAGTATTTTTACAGATGACTTAAAAGTGACGAGTACAGTAAATTCTGTTGAGCATATTGAGCAGTTACAAAATGATCTTACGAAAATTACTGAATGGGCTTCACGCTGGGGCATGTCGTTCAGTGTTAACAAATGTCAAACCTTGCATTTGGGTAAGAACAATGTTAATCATTCTTATGTTTTACAGGGAGAAAGTATCCAAGATAGTGAGTTCGTTAGAGATTTAGGAGTTTTGGTGAGCAATGGTTTCAAAATGAGTAAACAATGTGTTGAAGCAAGTAAGAAAGCCAATCGAATGTTGGGATAGATTAGAAAAGGTATCACTTCTGGAGATTATTTTGCCATTACATAGGGGATTGGTAAGGCCACATCTGGAATATGCTGTTCAGTTTTGGTCTCCCTTCCTGAGAAAAGATATAGAGTTGCTTGAAAAAGTTCAGCATAGGGCTACAAAAATGATTAAGGGTCTATCTGGTATTGATTATGATAGCAGATTAATATCTTTCAACATGTATTCCCTGGAAAATAGGAGAGCTATTGGTGATTTAATTCAGTTTTTCATGTTCATAAAACAGGAAGACATGGAGGGCTTAGGTTTTACCTTAAATAGCCGGACCTGAGGACATGATCAGAAATTGAATAAATCGTGCTTTAGAAGGGAGGTAAGAAAACATTATTTTTACAATAGAGTTGTAATGAGTGTAATGCTTTACCAGATTCTGTTATGCATTCGAAGAGAGTAGAAGATTTTATGAAGAATCTTGATAGTCATTGGAAACTGGAAAAGTAGTAGATTTATTTTGGACCAACCTTGCTGGGCCTCTGGCCTGTTGTTGGTCGACAATTTTTGTATTTGTATCTTGTGTGTGAAAAAAAGAAGAGAAAAAGAAGAGTGAGAAAAAATAATTTGGAATAGCTTTTCACCAGTAAGTTCACAAATGTCCCTCAAGTAACAAGATAAATTACGATTTATTATAAGGTTTATAAGGTCTATTGTACAATTGTAAAATTTTGATGTACAGTTAGTTTATAAAAGTGGTTTCAGTATGTGATGCTAACAGTTTAATGAAATAACGGTCATCTAAAGTGGAACATTATCCCACATAATATAGACCGAGAGTCCAGGTCCCCAGACCTAAGTCATTTTTTAAAGGATAAAATGTATCGGATTAGATTCGGTTTTCAATTACTTTTAGTACATGCATACCCGCTAGAGTGAACCGACGGCCAATTTACAGGTATCGGTGCAAAAAGTAGGTAAATTATAAGTTAACTTAAGTCATTTTCTAAAGGCTGATGTTTACCTATGTTTTAGAAAATAATGTTAAAAGTTAATAATGAATTTCCCAGACACTTTCCGTCGGCCAAACTTTTCCCAGACGCTTTATACGTCTTTATCAAGTTCAGACTTTGTCCCACACATCTGGTGGCGTGAGATGGCACTACAATCGTCCTCGGACGACAAGAAGGGGAAGTTAAGCAAAAAAGAACTATGTATTGCAGATGGGGTTGGTTGGTCGATTGACATATATATTCCGGTTTGTGTGCTTGATCATTGGAGATGTGAAAATGTTGTAAACTAAAGACAAGGGGATGTAATTTTTTCCAGTTTTTATGGTGACAGAAATAAAAAAAAACTGAGTCGATAAGCAATAAAAACAAAGAAGAATATCGTTTCGATTTAATTAATTTTATAACATTATTTAACATTATAAACAATGAACTTTTAACATTATTTTCTAAAACATACGTAAACATCAGCCTTTAGAAAATGACTTAAGTTAACTTATAATTTACCTACTTTTTGCACCCGATTCCTGTAAATTGGCCGTCGGTTCACTCTAGCGGGTATGCATATACTAAAAGTAAATGAAAACCGAACCTAATCCGAAACATTTCATCCTTTAAAAAATGACTTAGGTCTGGGGGCCCTCGCTCTAATAGGTTTGGGCTTGACATTTCCACATACTTTGTTTCTTCGAAAAATAAAATGAGCTTCTAAACAGCTTCTAAATTAACTATTGAACTCGCCTTTTAAATTGGGTTTTGAAAAAGAAGATTCAAAATGGCATTACCATGAACATTTTTTAAAAAATGTGTGTGCATTTAAAACTGACGTTTTTTAAGTGACACATCAAGAAAAAAATATCAAATATGTTAAGTACTATTTTTTTAAAAAAAATAAATCCATATTTTAAGCATTAAAATAAACTCCTTACGTGACATGATTACCCATCTTCCTTAAACTATTCCATTGCAAAGCAGATTCTTTTTTAAAAAAAATTTCTAAATGTTTTACATTTAAGGAGTAAGAAAAAATGTGCCTTGAAATAAACCTTCACGGTAAAATTCTGGTAATAACTTGGTGTAACATTACGTAAAAAAAAACGATGTTATCTATTATGATCAAACTATTTTGATCAAAATATCAAACTACAATTATTTTTTTTTTTGTGTGAGAAGAGAATAAATACAATATCTGTTTACAAGTGGGTTTACAAATGCTCAATTTACTATGTTAACTTATTATTGGATATTTCTGCTCGTATTGAAGAGCTTTGGTAGAACTCTACTCTGTAAAAATGGTGGCATCATAAGATGCCAACGCTTTTCAGGACCAACGTTCCTTTAACGTTTCGAAGTGTAGTCCATAAACGATAAGTATAAATCTTTGAATGTTACGAAGAACACCTTGAAAAAGGACCAGTAAAGATAGATTACATATGTCAAATATAAAAAAACGTATAAAACCCTCTGAGAGATAAAGACGTATCAACCCATAACCTGACAGTCAGGTTTTTAGATCATCGTACCTACTTTTTGACATTTTTTAAAAATAATTTTACTAAATTTTAAAATTTAGAGAATAGAGCAGTCATTAGAATCATTTGCTAAAGAAATATAATTTGAAGTTTTAAAAAATGTATTTTTACGTTAAAATTTTAAATTTTATTCTCATGCAGCAATCCTTTTTTCTAAACCAAAATTGGTCGCCGGTAAGTCACAAACGAGACAAAGCTCCTACTCCTAAATTTCAAATCCTATTCAACTACAATCTGAATCCAAATCGAAAAAAATACCTATTCTAATTGTCGAGAAAAAATATCCTTACTTCCATTGAGACTTCTACTTTCAGCAAAGACTGTTGGAGGTGTTTTTAAATAGAAATCTCGCAGAGCTCTCGTAAATACTTAAGAAGGGTGTTTCTCGATTCATTGGTTAAGTGAAAGGATTCAATGAGTCATGTATGCTCGCAGATATTTTTTGTGTAATGGATTTCTTTCTTTTAATTCTAGGATTGTGTCGAGGTTTGGTTTCAAAAAGTATTTCTAAGAGTGAGGGAGTTTTCCTTTTCTTTTGAATGAAGGTTTCCTTTATACACTTCAAGAGAGAATCTACTAAGGGATTATATGACAAGTTTCAGCTAACCAAGAATATTTTTATTGCACTACTATTAATGTTTCTCCGATAGAAATTAGAAAAAAAACTATTAAATGATAATGGAACAAGGTTTGATTCTAGAATAATTTATAAGAATCTATAAGTTTTTTTTTCTAATTCTTTTCACTTGATGTGTGGTCCATAAACATTAGAAGATACTTATCTAAAATATTATGGGGAAAATGTTTGGTTCTAGATTTACTTATCAGAGTGCATATGCACTATTTGCGGAACATCTGTGTTCATTTTACCTTTCAATTAAATTATTATTTCCCTTATATTGGAAGATAACCTACTTAAATATAATGTAGAAAAGTTTGGTTCTAAAAGCAATGCTGAGAGGCGGAGATTATTTTTTTCCCTTTTTTACACTGAGATATCTCTTACCGTACGTTTACACGCCGTGACAACATTTTTTCAGCTTTTCTTCATTTTTTAGAAATATGTTGACCATCAAATAGAAAACTTTCAGGCAACATTTCCGGTCAACATTCTGCCGTACTGACATAAAGGAATGGTAACATACTGACCGGCAATATAGTTCTCGATATTTTTCTAAAAGGTTACCGAAAAGATTTTCGGCACCGTTTCTCAAATTCGGTGCATTTGAAAATGAATTTGGCTGCAAAGTATCGATAAAATACATATTTGAAGTTTTATAACGCAGTATAACACTTAAGTTATGGTTGCCGGTTTATATATAAAGGGGACGTGAAAGTGTAAGATCGGCGTCGCACTGTACCGGTGTGGTTCGATCGCTTCGCCTGGTTAATCTTCTCTGGTCAGTAAATTCGTCTGGTCGTCTAACTTGTAATTATAGCATCTCGATCAAGCACACAAGTTGAAATACATGTCCCAACAACCACCAAGGCGATGCTAGGGTTAGATCTACATCGGTAGCAGTCGGCTCTGTAACGGCGGGTTCGATTCCCGCCTTCGCCCTGAGTGTACCTTTCTCTCTCTGTGTCAATAAAAATTTCTGTCCGGGTCTGTCTTACTTGATGAAGGTTTATAAGCGGGTCTCTGATCAACATAGATATCATAGTTAAAGTATTAGATTAGCAGATCACGTGACCTCCAATGCTAACGACGGGACGCGCATGCATGGAGGCCAAATAAGAGGGCAAAATGGCCAGCGTTGCTGCCACTTTAAGGAGAAAAATACTACGAAAAAATACTATTTAATTCTAAAATTACAAAAAAAATACTAGAAAAGGGTTAAAGTCACTAAAAAGATTCCAAAATACAGCTAGTATTATTACGATATTTTGCCAAACCAAGCTATATTATTATTTTTTTTTTGGTAGGATAACCGTCGCTCCAAAGCTACACCTTGGGTTGGTTTGTACATGTATTTAGAGCTTGTGTGCTTGATCAGAGAACCGGCACCTTGGGTTTTAGTTGGGGTTATAGTCTGAGGTTAAATTTGTCTGGTTGTGTATTTGTGATTGTTTTAGTTGAAATAGCGTCTCACTAAAGATACATTAGGGTTTTGTTAACAGGCCACGTAGATATGCGCCATCAAGGGACGATAGGCCTATTTATTTAAAGGTGCTTAGAGCGGTGTATTAATGCCAAGATTGATCTGGCTTCTGTTCTCGGCTTAGACATTCTATGAATGTATCGAACTCGATAAAGAAATCTCTGCAATGAATTGCGCAGTATGTGTATGACTGCTGCACGATAAATCTGTCGTGGTTCCAAGTCCAGACACTGCGTATGAAGTATTTTTGAGGGGTTTTTTTTATGAATGCTTAGTACGATTTAGTCCGTCGCGTAATGCGAAATGTCCATCAACAATTGCTCGCGTGTTTCTTTAGAACGACGCGTGCAATAACTAATTTCGAAAAGGCTATTGCTTGCTTTTTTATCTATTGCGTTGCCAACTTTTCAATTGTAACGAATCAGGAAAACTTGCTGCATAATATTGTTTCATTTGTTCCTTTTCATTAAAAACCAGAGCATTTATTACGCAATCACGTACATTTGTAACATACATAAAGATATTAGTTGGAAAGTGAACCAAGTAAAGAAATTTGGTTAAAATAATAATAATAGTTATATAAAAAATAAGTAATAATTGTGTGCTAAGCTGTTTTGTTGCATAATTTTATAACTTTTCAAAAATGTTATAGCCAAAATAAACTATTTTTTCTTGTTAGTTCAATTAATATGTATAGTAAGTAATATTTGCCTCCGTGCAATCGAACGTGGGTATTTATTTTAATGCTCTAACAAAGACATATATTATATTAGAGCTTAAATTCTTGTTTCAAAGATTAAAAAATCCGATAAAATCGTTTGTCACATTACTTGACAAAGGTGTATTTTTTTCGAAAGGTCCCTATAAAAAAGTCTGGATGATATCTTAAGGTCGTACACTGATATTAACAATGTATTGACTGTCCACTTCAGTCTTTCTGCTTCTTTTGATATGGGTCGCGACTGTGAAAGCATAGGCGATTGGTACACAGTCAATTGAAATTTCCGAGGAAGAACTTTTTGACTGTTGCATGTACCTCGGATGCAAATATCGAAGTTAAAGTTTCTTTAGATAGATCCATAGGAGAAATTCGGTTATTATTTTATTTCTTGTGTTACGTATTTAAAATTAATTTTTTTTTCTTTGAAGTTTAAGATGCAAAGTAAATTCCGAAGTTGAAATTAGCATTAAATTTTGGTTAGTTTAAATTAAAGTTATTGTAAAAATTTGTTTATTGAGATTTGTTTGTAAGATTGGGAGTAAACTTTTGCAGTTGCAATCTCATGTAATTCTTTAGTGAAAACTAACATTATATGGTAAGTAAATTTCTTAAGCATATAAAATGCATAAAAAATTTGTTTTGTAACTTTAACGTACACTCGATTTGCGATCACATTAATATTTTTAAAAATTTTCCCTCTTTATATGTTAAAACTTTCATGTATTATGTTTAAACTTTCATGTATTTTCTATGTCCTCAGTGTGTCAATTAGTTAATATATGCTTGCATTTTCATAAGCTGCTTTAATTATATTTTACAGTTAATTTTTTGTGCAAAAATTACGCAGTTAATTTTTTGTGCAAAAATTACGCACTTTCTTTCCTTTTATTTTGCGTGTTAATGTATTTTATCGATATTTAGAAAACATAAAATAAATATAAACTGACACTTTTTAACTACAAAGATTGAAGTAGAATAATTTAAAGAAAATAGTATGTATGATATTTCATTTAAAAAATAAAATAAAAATATTTTCATTGATTCACAATAAAACTTTAAAGTACAAATCAAATACAGGTAGTTACGTTACAAGTAAAAGTTTTTTCTGATAGCGTTAGAAACTGGAAAGGTGTCAAGATTTAGATTGGTATACGAGATGGGTGGACCAAAGGTAAATTCAATAACTTAATTCCTGATGTGGGGTTTCGCTTTGTAGCGGTAGCAGCTTACTTAACCTAATATATACCTAAAGGATCCTTGGTCTTTGAGATTGATGTTCACTTGTTTAGTTATTAATTTGTCCCATAGAGCTAAGGCATTGTTTGCGAAAGCAACTGCTGAGAGATAAAGTATTGCTTTGCTATGTAAGCATTTTTATCACCAGGTTTGAGAATTGAATTTACAGTAAAAAATGCGTAATTAACTAATCATATGATATGTCTAATTATTTTTAATTTTTTTGCTGGTTTGACGATTTTCATACATACGGATAAAATGCTTAAATGAAAAGACAATATTTTGCAGAAATTCCAATTTCAAAACTATTGCATTAGCCCTGACTAAGGCTTTTTAAAATGCAAAATATAGATTTTTGTACAAATCAAACAGAAATTTTTTCACTCGTTTGTTACTATAGCCCACGCTTCTAGAAAGCAATATTTTTTTGGTATTGGCTTGATTCTGAATGTTTAGTTGGCAGCTTTTACCTTATGGAGATTCCAAAATAGCAAATATAATTATGTTGATCGGAAAGAAACCCTACCCTTCAAGTGACTTGTTAGCGTGTTACGTGACTATGCCGGTACCAATTTAGGCTTGCAAATGCGCAGTCCATTCTATATAATGTATACGGTCACATAATAATATACGAGGGCTGTCTTTTACTGCTTAATACTGCTTATTTCTCCACATAATCACCTTGACGATTAAAACATTTTTCATATCTGTAAACAAGCTTTGAAAAACCCTCTTCATAAAATGTAACCGCCAAGTGAGAATTGAGAGCTGTTATTCGTTTCTCGCAGGCAGAAGGGAACAGTGCAACAGAAATTCATCGAATAATGAATAGAGTGTAATGGAGACACCTTTATGAGTGATGGCGCGGTTCGTGAATGCTGTTGAAAATTTAAAGGAGGCCGAACTGATGTTCATGAAGAAGGGGAACAAGAAAGCAAGTCTGTCGCTACAGACAGCATTGCTCAGCGAGTTGACCAAGTGTTTAGGGATATTTGAAGGTTTACCATAAGTGAATTATCGATTAGCGTAGTGGCTTGGATTGTAGTGCTTCCAAATTGACGTGGGGCTCAAAGAAACCGTCTCAACTCCCTTCAAATCATTGGAGGCTACATTTTATGAAGAGCGAATTTCAAAGCTTGTTTACAGATATAACAAATACTTTAATCGTCAACGTGATTATGTGGAGAATTAAGCAGTATTGTACATTACTTTTGGTAAAATAAAATCTTTTTTGTATTTTGTCCCGTATTTTGTTACAGCCCATCGGAGGTTGAAAACAAAGCAGCCCTCATAGAAAAAGAATAACCTGTTTCTGGATAAAGTATAGTACTGTGAATTTTGCATTTTTTTTCTGGTAGTGGTTCCTTGGTTCCTTTAATAGTAATCGACAACCCTCCGTGTGTTATGTGACTGTGGCTGTACCATTTTTGGCTTGCGAATGAGCAGTTCATTCTATATAGTGTATGCGGTCACATGATAATATATCAAGTGTATGTTTTACAACAAACTGTATACGAAACTGCAGACCAGTAGGTTGGTGGCCATGAATTGAAGAAATCACTGGCTATCGATGTCCACCACTCAAATATCAAAACCAGTTCTACAGCTACGTACGAAACGTGTCCGTGGTCTATGTATTGTGACCAGATCCGTTATAAAGAATTGACTGCGCAAACCTAAAAAGGCACCTGAAAGGTCACGTGAATGACATTGTTCATTTTTTTGCAACCTGTACAGAAGTTAGATTTTATTTTATATAAATCATTTTTTTTTACCTGGATTAAAAAAGTGTCTACCGAAATGTTCATGGAACTTTCCAGAACTCCAATGCCAAACAGTGTAGAGGAATTCTGGAACAAGACTTCAAGAAAAATATGCGTACAAAAAACCGAAGCCGAAATTGTATTTTTTTTCTTTTTTCTAAGAGTAATCTACCATAATATTAATTTCCATGTACATTAAACTTGTGAAAAAAAATCACTTAAGTTTAAATACATATTACTGTTAATAAGTGAAAAATAATCAGAAAAGACTATTAGTAAATTATTGTTTTACCTCTTATACTATAGAATGGGGCAATGCACATAATTGTCATGTATTGCCTCTTTTTAATATGGGTATAACTTTGTACAACTGAACGGAACGTGGAATTTTTAACGCATTTTAGTTACCTCAAATATTCAAAGAATTTTTTTAATCTATCATAGCTTCAAAATAATTGTATTGTAAAGCTTCACAATAACAGTATTGTAAGGATAAAGAAATTAAAACTTTAAAAAAAAACGTAGTTGATTTTAGTTTCTTTTCTACTTGAGCTTTTAATGCTTTTGTTGAGTGCAGCGGAAAATTAAGGCTTTAACGTTTCATAGGTTTCCTGCTTTTCCATGAATGGATGCAAACGTTAGTTATGTTTATTGTGTTTCTTCAATATCTTTCAAAAATTACAGCAAGATAACCAAAATCCAGTTACAAAGAGGGAGAAAGAGATCAGACCTGCAAAGTAAAACTGTGTGTGATATTGTGATTAATGTAAACATAGTGATAACTAGAGAGAATCTCTAAAGAGTGTAGAGTCTAGACATAATCTGTTTTTCCACTTCGATACAGGTTATTCAATAGTTTACACTAACTTATTGAATTTAAAATACTACTATTATCATACTTTGAATTTTTTTTTCCAGAAAAATATCTTCACCGAATGCATGCAAGAATTGGCAATGCTTTGGTCTGTAAGTACTGGTTTTAAAAATAATATGGTAAATTTGAATTCTCGTCACAATAGTTACACGAGGGCTATTGGCGACGGGCGTCATAATTTAGAACCACAGTCAAGTGACTTTAAAAATAATAATTTATGTAAGAAATATTTAATTATATTTAAAATTCAAATGCAATAAGTCTTCTTACAGAAATTTAAAAATAATAATTTCTGTAAGAAGACTTATATTGCATTTGAATTTTAAATATAATTGTATTATTATATTATTGTATTTTATAGTATACAGTTATATTTTGTGTAAATTTTACTGACTTTTTTGTATGATTTTCTTATGATGAAAATATTTTCTAAGCCTCATTTCCACCTTCCTAAGAAACAAGTAATGACTGCTATTACAAACGGTTTTTAAATATAATATATGTAGCTGACTTACAGGTTCTATGATTCCACTTTTTGAAATTAGTTCGAATATTTTAGGTAACATTATTTATTTAAAATTTTAAAAATATGCTGGCCTATTTCAAAAAGTGGGAAAAGAGACTTGTAAGTCAGCTACATTTGTCACATAGAATTCCGGCCATAATACGCTAGCTGTTCCCAAGACTCCCGTCTCTTTGGGCCACAAGAAAATATTTGCTTTTTTATTCTTTCTTGCATCGTTTGATGCAATTTTGAATGCCGCTTTAGCTACCTACTACTCTTTTCGATTATCCAGTTGCCGCATCGCATTCAGCATGTTGTACACAGATTCCACTCTCACATGTTCCAAAACACCCTGCTTAGTGCTCATACCATCATTGCAGCAAATTACTGCTTCAAGGACACCTTTCTGCAGGTTTTAGTTTTAGTTTTGGAATTATCGTCGCACTAGAACTACACGAGGGCTATTGGCGACGGGCGTCGTATTTTAGAACCACAGTCAAGTGACACCTTTCTGCAGGGCTTTCGGTTGATGACAGTGTTACATCCCGAGATAACTGAAAAAGAATCAAAGAAAACAATGAATCCAATTTGCAGAAAGTATACAAAAAAATGATTTGGTTTAAAAACTTGTAATAAAGACACTAAGTCTAACTAATGCAAAAAATATAGTTTACATGCAACGAGATACCGATTAGGGTTAATCTTAGTCGCTGGTCGGCGATTTTTTTAGCTTGGCGACATCTTTTGGCAAGCTACTAGGATTTTATCATATTGGTATATAACTTTCAGGAAACGAATTTCACAAACACCACAAACATACACTTTATAA
>JAFNEN010004768.1:0-11804 GCA_019343175.1 Oedothorax gibbosus
GGTAACTCAAATTATAAAATAAAAGGTTTTTTTTCCCCTCTTATACTTTTTGGTAATCTTGAAGAGAAAAAATTTTCTTTTTAAAGACAAAGAAATTAAAAAAAAAAAAGGGTAAAAAAAATTAAAATTTTTAATTTTTTAAATTTAAAATTTAAAAAAGCATTTACCTGCCCTTTCTTTTTTTTAATCCCAAAAAGGAAAAACAGTTTTAAATTAAGTCAGTTTTTTTTCTACAAATATTACTGAATCCATTTTTTTTAAAATTTTCTATTTTGTTTTCTTTTTCTAACATTAAAAATTTCAAAAATTATACTCTTTAAAAAAAAACCTTTGTTAAAAAATCTAGGCCCTTTCTTAGGCCGCTTAAATAGGATAAAAAAAAAAATTTACAAAAAATATCTCCATTGTTTGCATTTTTGTGATAAAATGTTTATTTTCTCTCAAAAACCCTTTTTCTAGGAAAAAAAACCCTTACTTTCCCAATCAAAAATATTTTTTATCACAACTTAAAGTTACCTTAAGGTAGGCTTCAATACATTATTATATTCACCCTATTTTAAACCTATTCATTTTGAAAAAAACCCCTTTTCTTTTTAGGCCCGTAATTCTCTTTTCCAAACCCTGCCCGTCATCACAAAAAAATAATAAAAACCAAAAAAATAAAAATTATTAAAAAACCATAAAATTTTTGGGGGCCCCCAAAAACATAAAACAAATTAAAAAAAAACCCTTTCACCCCAAATTTTAAAAAGATTGGCCCTTTAACTTTTTTGAAAGTATTACATAACAAGACCCCAAATTTTTAAACTTTGGAAATTTGCCATCGGTTTTTTTTAGTTCCCCTGCCGGGGGCGGCAATTTTTAATTTTAAAAGGTCATATCCGGGCCCGTTTTAAAGGACAGGGCACCTTTTTTTTGCTTTTGGTTTTTAGGCCCCTTATTTTATATCAAATTTTTTTGTAGGGGTTTTTTTCTTCACTCTTCCCTACAGGAGGATAGTTTTTTTTATAGCTGTATATTAAAAATACACTGCCTTTTTGTAAAGAAATTTTCCCGATTTTTTGGGTTTTTTCAACCTCCAAATGAAAATCATCCCCCACCCCTTTTTAACCTTTAACCCCTAAAATTCCTCTTATGTTCCTAAATACCTTTTTGCTTCCCGAGGATTAAAAATTTTCAGAATTAAAAAAAAAAAGTAGGTTTTTAAAAGAATCTGTCAAATTAGCCCGGCCCCTTCCCCCCACAAAATTTTGTGTTTAAAAAGGAATAAAAAGCGCCAAACATATTAATTCTAATTAAACATTTACACGCCAAATTTGGGTAGTTTCCCTTTAATTTTTTTTCGAAAAATTTTAAAAAATTTTACTTATCGTTTGCCCCCCCAAAAAAAAATTTAAATTTTTATTTTAAAAAAATAAAAATGTAAAATTCCTCGCTTTAAAAGAAGAAAACATTTCATATCAAAATACAAAGAATCCGTAGTGAAAATTTTGGGCATCATTTCAAACTGTCGATTTCGGGGAAAAAAATTTATTTAAATTTATTGTTAAAAGAAAATTTAAAAATTTCTCGAGCCGATTTTTGCGAAGGCAAAGGTCCGATTTAATTTCCCAATAAAAAAACAGGGCCTTTAGGGTATTTGTAATTCAAAAATTTTTTAAACCCCCAAAATTAACTCTTTTTCATTAAACTTCTTTTTTCGGATTTTTAAAATTAGACTTTATCGTTTTCTAAATTTTTTTTTGAAAAATTCGAAGTACAATGGGGTAACTTTTTTAAATAATATCTTTGGGGTTGCCTTAAAATTTTCCCAAATTTACATTTTTTTTCGGGAAAAACCCCTTATTTATTTTTAGTTGGAACTTAAATTTTCAGTTTTAAAAAATATAAAAATTTGTATAATTTATGCTTTAAAAAAAAAAAGTGGAATTTTTTCATAATTTTTTTTTTGCCAAGGTTTGGAAATTTTTGTGCATCTTTCTTCATACATATATAAAGAAACCCTCCCAAAAGGGAAATCCTTTTTGTGATATTAAAAACAATCCAAATGAATTATATCCCCAAATTAAATATTTTTATTTTTTATTTCAAATAAAGTTTTTTTTTAACGGTTTTAACAAAATGCAACAGTGAAAATTATTGAAAAAAAAAGGAAATTTTGAATGTTTTTTCAATGTAGATTAAATTTTAGTTTTTTAAAATTTAAAAAAAACTTCAAATTTTAAAATTTTTTTTAATAAAATTTGGAAGTAGCCAAATCTGATTTTTTCCCAAAAATAAACGCTTTGCATTGTTTTTGGGACTTGGGGAATTGGCCAACGGGAAACAATTTTCAATAAAAAGGAAATTTTGGGCATGTTTTTTTCAATGTAAATTAATTTTTTGTTTTTTAAAATTTTTTAAATAAACTTCAAATTTAAAAAATTTTTTTAATAAAATTGGAAATTTGTAGCCTAATCTGATTTTTTCCCTTCAAAAGGGACGTACCCCATTTGTTGGGGGAAACTTGGGGTTTTCCTTTCTGGGGAAAGTGGGTGAAAAGACAGAGGGACGGGACGGACAGCCCGACAGACAAAACTAAAACGATTATAAAAACCTTTCCCATTTTTTTACTTTATAACGTAGTGGGGAAGCTAAAATTAAGACACGTTAGAAATGGGAGTAAATTTTAATCCCCCCTTAAAATAGCGATTTTTTTTTCGGGAATTGAGCCCCCTTCCAAAAAAACAATTTTTAAAATTTTAACAAAAGATATTAAATTTTATAGAGGTAGGGAAATTTTTTTAACCCGAAAATTCTATGGCGATTGTAATGCGATACATCTTTCGGTAAAAATTTGCTGGACAATAACAAAAACCTGGAATTTTTGTGGCTCATGTTTCAAGAAACCCTTTTAACATTAGTACACAAAGCCTTAAAATGAAAAATTTAAATTTTTTTAATTGTTTTTAAAAAATATAAAATACTTTTTTCCCTCGTTTTAGCCAAAGCCTTGGATGGCAACCTAAAAAAATTCTAATGTTTTTTTAATTGTAAGTCTTTTTTTTTAACTAACACCCAGTAAAAGTACCCATTTTCCCGTACTACAAAGAATTTTGGGCCTAAAAATTTCATTTATGATAAAATTGGAAAAGCTTAAATTTCATAATGAAAAAATTTAAAATTTAAAACTACTGAAATAAATTTCAAACATTGTTATTTTCCTAGATTTTTTTCTTTTTTTGCTGCGAAAACACGAAAATTCAGAAATTTGGGAAAGATTTAATGTAGCTTTTAAATAGGCCCTCCATGTGTTTTTTAATGATTTTGAAATTTATTTTTGGAAAATAGTAAAGGGCTTTCTTGAAATAAAGCAGTTTTTTAGGAATAACAAAAAAAAAATTGGCTCAAAAGGGTTGGTTTCCCTCCCTTTTTTAAGTTTATGGATTTTAATATAACCCAAGTCCTTTTGATTGTTTTTTTGCTGCCCCGTAGTAAGAACGATTTAAAATATTATTACATTTAATCAGACCTTTTTTTTAGGTAGGACGTTTTGTTTATACAGGAAATGAAAATAAAAATTTTTAAATTATTTAGAAAAAAAAAATCATTTAATTTATTTTTAAAAGGCAAAAAAAATTTTATCGATGTTTTTTTATATTTTACTTTTTTTATACCTACCTATATCTATTTTTTAAAGCAAATGATATGAATAAAAATCCATTAAAAATTTTCAAAATGCTAAAATAGAAATAAAAATTATAATAAAATAGAAAATGAAAATTAAAAAAATGTAAAAATAAAATAAAATCATTTTTTGCCCCCTTAAAATCTTTAAAATTTTTTGAAAATTCCCAAACAATTTTTAAGTTTTTCCCCATTCTTATTTGTTTACATTTTTAAAAAAAAGTGCGGAATATTAATGTTTAAATTTTTTTACCGTCCCCTTTTGGGTAATTTTTTGGCCCTCAAAAAAAAACTTTGATTTAAATATCCCCGTTATTCAATCCCTCTTATTTTCTAACAAAAACATTTAACAATATTTTGTCAGGTTAACACTTGAAAGGAAAAAAGATGACACCTTGCAGAAAAAAGGTTTGGAGTGAAGTTAAACCCCAAAGGCCCCTATTTACAATTTATGGGACTAATTCTTTACCATTTTCCCCAAAATATATATTTCGTTTTTTGATCATAATTAAATACACCCAAAATTTCTTTTTTTTAAAAATTAAAGTTAAAACCCCCCAAATACTAAAAATTTACTTTTTAAAAAATTTTAAAATAGCCCCTTTTTAAAAAAAAAGGGGACTTTTTATCCCGCAATTCTCATTAAATTTCATTTGCCCTTTAGAAGAAAATTTTTTTCAAAGATCCAAAATTCAACTCAAAGTATCCCCAAAAAATGTAGAATTTTTGGATCCAAAAAACAGCTTTCAAAAATAGCCCTCACAAAGATTAATTATTTTTTAAAAATTTTTAATTTTCCTCTATTTAAAAAACCGTGTTTGAAACCTTTTAAAATTTAATGGGATTCGAGCTTGAAAAAAAGATTCAAAACACTCCTGGAATTTTCCCCGTCAGGGGTTTTTGTTGTATAGACTTTTTCTACCACTTTTGAAAAAGGATAAACAAAAGGGAAAGGAACGGAAAAATCATTTATTAAAATGAATTTTCCGAGTTTTTTAGTCGAGATTTATTTTTTAAAAATCAAAAAAGACGTGCGTACCTGCGATAATTGCTGAGTTAAATGAAAGTAAAGAAGCAAAAATAAAAGCTTTTAATTTTTTTTTCTGAAAGTAAAAAATGAAATCTTTGAAAAAAGTGGCAGATCTTTTTAAAATTGGTTTGAAAAAGGGTTTTTGTAATACAACTTTTAAATATTTTTGAGTTAATTGGAAAAAATTAAAATTTTTGAGTAAAACTAAAATTTGCCTAGTCTCTTTTGAGTTTTATTACAGCCAAAAACTAACCCCGTAATTTTGATCCGTGGCAAACCTGAAGTCGAAAACTGATTGTCTTTAACAAATTTAAATAAAACTCTAATTTCCCAAAAAACAAAAAATTTATCAACTAATATATTTATTTTACACTTGTCAATTTCAATGTGTCTTTTTGTATCATCCCACAATAAACAGGGAAATTCAGGGGACAAGAAAGTGAATTAAATTTTTAGTGAAGCCATTCTTTGGGGGAATTTTTTTAACCAAACCTATTTTTTTTAAATTTTCCCAAACCCTTTAAAATATTAACCCAAGGCTACTGCTAAAAATGGATTGAAAAGTTATTGGTTAAAATATTTAAAATTTTCCTTTTAAATTTTGGATGAATATTTTGAATTTTTTTACCCATTTGAAAAACTGAAATACTTCCGTATCGTTTCCTTTTTAGACATTTTTACACTTTTTAAAAAATTTTGTGCTGGGTTTTCCCACCATAAATTTTGGGTTTTCCTTTCCCCAAATGTTTATGGTTCCTAGAAAAAACTGAACGACTGTGGGTGAAATTTTTCCCCTTTTTTTGGGTTTGGGGTTTAAACTTTTTTTCGGGTTTTTGGGAAACAAAAACCTAAAAAAAGGTTAAACCCAAAATTTCCCCCAAAAAAAAGGTTTCGAAATTTTAACCATTTCACCCCGTTGCAGCTACTGGGAAAAATTTTCATGGTAAAACCCAAAGCAAAAAATTTTTTTAAACAGTGTATGAAATTTTTGTAAAAAAGGGAAATTTTGCTGACATGTTTTTCAATTTTCAAAAACCCAAAAATTTTTTTTTTGAATTTAAAAAAATTGCATTTTTTAAAAACCCTTGGGTTTTTTAAGGAGAAATTTTTTTAAAAAAATTTTCAAAAATAAACCATTTTAAAATGAGACACTATGATTTTAGGTATAGATGTTAATCTTTTTCTACACGGGCTACCGCTTACAAATGTAAATTTTTTTCTTTGAAAAAAAAACCCTGATTCCCAAGGATAGTTAGTGGGCTTTGATTCTTTTTAGCTGCATTTAAAAACGTACTTAAATTTTACGTAATATTTTTGGGAGAATAAAATAAAAACCAAAGTCTTAAGCCTCCCGAGGGGAAGCTTTTGGGGGAAAAAAACATGGACCCTGTGCAAATATTTTTTTTTTCAATTTTTGAAAAATACCCCCCTTACCATTTTAATGAAAACCAAATTTCTTGGGAATGTGTTTTTTTCAATTAAATTTACCCCTTTGTCCCTTTTGGGAAAACCCCACATTTTTTTTTAAATTAAAAAAAAACCCAATTCTCGTCGGAATTTGCAGAAATTAATAAAAATTGTAATTACCATTGGCGTTGGGTATTGTTGAAAAGTAAATATTGCCCCAAATATTAATCTTGAAGTTTTTTCCCCTAGGAAAAGGGAAAAAAAACTTTTCGTTTTTAAACTCAAATTTGAAAAAAAAAATTTTTGTTTTGACGTTAAAAATTTAATTTTAATTTTAAAAACACTTTTAGTTTTTGTATTTTTAGTTTATAAAATAAAATTTACTGCATATGATGTGCATAATTGTGCTGTTTTTATAAAACACGATAAATAACACTGCCCCTGTTTTCCAAAACAAAAAAACCCTTTTTAATTATCTGTTTATAATCAATTTCTATCGACTTTCTTTTTAAAAAAGTGCATTAAAAAATTAAGAATTTATATTAATTATTTGTTTTTTAATTAAGTATTTTTTGGCGAATTTTTGTTTACATTTTCCACAAGGGACGTAGATTTTTTACATTTTTTGGAAAAAATTTTTTTTTAAAATATTATACATTCGATCGTTTTCTTTTTAAGGGTATTGAAAAATTTGGCACATTTTTTTTAAAACACAAATATTGGGCTACTAGAAGAAACATTTTATCAAAAATAAAAAAGGGGATAAAAGTTTTTGAAAAAATTTCCCAAAAAACAAGTTTAAAAAAAAAATAAACCGAAAAACACATTTTCGTAAAACAGAAATTTTAAATTTTGGGGCATAAAAAAAAAAATTTTATTTTAACTTCTTATCTTTAAAAACAGCCGGGGAATTTTTGGGGTAAAATGTTGTACAGGGTTTTTAAATGTTGTTTTATTTCTCTTACAATGTAATCGTTACTTTAAAATTTCTTTGAAAAACGTATGAAAAAAGAAAAGCTTACCAAAATAAAAAAAAACTTTTACAAAATGAAAAAATTATTTTTAAATGACCGGAAACCCAAAGTGAATTTTGGGAAAAACAAAATTTTTGAAAAAAAAAAAAAACAAATTTTAAAGATGTATTGCATAAAACAACTTTCGTTTGCTTCTAGGGTAAACCCTTTCCTTGTTTTACACGAAAGAAAAAGAAATACCAATTTCTATTTTTAACTGTTACATATTTTTCCGGGGCCCTAAAAATTTTTTGAAAATTTATTTCACTTTTGTTTATGAAAAAAAAAAAAATGAAAAACAAAAAAAATTATATAAAATATCTAAATAAAAAAATTTAACAATAACAATTAAAAAAAATAATAACAATAAAAATAAAAAAAAACAAAAAAAATTAAAAAAAACTTTGAAAAAATAATAAAAAATAACAAATTAAAAAAAAAAAATAATAACAATAAAAAAAATTAATAACAAAAAATAAAAAATAAAAATTTAAATTTAAAAATAATAACAAAAAAAATTAAAAAAAAAATTTAATAAAAAAAAATAACAATTAATTTTAAAAAAAAAATTAAAAAAAAAAAATTTAAAAAAAAATTTTAATAAAAAAAAAACAATTAAAAAATAAAAAACAATAAAATTTAAAAATAAAAAAAAAAACAAAAAAAAAAACAATTTAATAAAATAATAACAATAACAATTAATAAAAAATAAAAAAAATTAAAAAAAAAAACTTAATAAAAAAATTTAACAAAAACCAAAATTTAAAATAATAACAATAACAATTAATAAAATAATAACAATAAAAATTTAATAAAATAAAAAACAAAAACAATTAAAAAAAAAAAATTAATAAAAAAAAACCTTAAAAATTCTTTAAAAAATCTTTAAAAAATTAAAACAAAAACAAAAAAAAACCTTTGAGAGAACTATTTTTTTTACCCATGAAAGGGAAAAACCCAAAATTTTTTTGGAACTTTTTTAAAGCTTTAAATAATTCGGTCAGGGCCTAGCCCAAAAATTCTTTCAATAAAAGGGGTTATAGAGGGGCGGGAACGACTCTTTTTTCTATGTATTCTTTTTAAGAAACAGCGGTAATCCCAAGGGGGAAAAAAAAAAGAATAATTTTCAAAATTTAATCGATACCTGCATTTTTCCTAATTTTTTAAAAAAAATTTTGGGGGAATTTAAAAAATGAAAACGGGCCCAAAAACATTTTTTTTTTTAAAATTCCCCCAATAAAATTTTCAATAAAAAAAAAAAGCCAAATCATTAAAATTTTCTAAAAAAACCATAAATGAAGTTTAACAGCAAATGATTTAAATAATATTAACTAGCTTTTTAAACCCGGGCGTTGCAGGGTGCCCCCCTTAAAACCCCTAATTAGTAGGGGTTTTTTGTTGGGAAACTTTTATTTTATACCAATTGATTCCTCCACTGTGGTCCTCCATCAGCCTATTATAATTTCCTCCCTTTTGATTGAGGGGGTTTATTTTATCCCCGGCCCCTTTCCCGGGCTTTGGGGGGCTTTTCCCCTAGGGCCCTATTTAAAATTTCCAGAACAGCTAGAGGGGGTAAGGCCCCGTTTTATTTCACAATTAGCGCAAAACGAAAAATGCCCAAATGTGGTAAACCAAATTTAAATTCATATTTCATACAAAATCGATAGGGCTGGGGGGCCCAGTCGGTAAAGGGCTTTCGTCTTGCATGCGGTAGGCCCAGGTTCAGGTCCGGGGATCGAAAAAAATAAACTGCCCGGGCCTATGAAGGGGTGTGCAGCCAAAAAAAAGGGCCAACGAAAATACCTTTGTTTTAGAGGGAAGGGGGACTTTAAAAAAATCCTCCAAATTCCCAACGCTGCGTACGATTTCGCCCTTTAAAAATTGGGATTGGACCTACCCCGGTCGGCTTTGTAACTTTACTGTGGTTTAAAATTTCGAATCCCCGTTTTCCCAAAAGCATGGTGGGAGTTTAAAGCGACGATAATTTAAACTAACCCTAACCCCTACAATGGAGGGGAAAAGCTACCCTACGTTTTTTAAAAATTTTAACTTCGCCCCAAAAACCGCCCTGCCAAAATTCAACACCTTACGCCCTTTAACATCTGAAAAAAAAAAAAGACATTCATCCTCTTGTATTGGGTTTGGGAAAAAAAAAATTTTTAAAAATACAAAATTTCCTTTTTTTATGCGAATAATTTCCCGGGAAAACCTTTAAAAAATCAGGCCGGGAAATTTTTCCCCCAAAAAATGGTTTAAAACCCCCATGGCAACCTTTGGCAAAATTGCAATTGCATTGACCAATTGAAAGTTAATCTTTTTTAAATTTTAAAAAGCAAAATAATTTATTCTGAAAGTTTTCTTATATTTTATTTTATTTAAATTAAAGTTATGTTTTAAAAATTATTTACTTTTTTTTTAAAAAAAATTCTTCGCATTTTAAAAAAAAACTTTTTTTTTTTTTTTAAAAACTGGGCTGCAAATTTAAAAGAATTTTTCCGCTTTTTTAAAATCGGCCATTTTTAAATTAGGGATTTTTTTGGTTTATTTTGAGTCAAAAACCCTCTCGGCAAGGCCCGGGGTTTTTTTCCCCCCAAAAAATTTGACCCCCGGCCACGATTCCCCCGGCCCCGATTCTTTTGGGTTTAAACCCATATTCCTCCAATCATCATTTTTCCATTTGTAAACATCAATTAAATTACATTCGGAAAAAAGTTATTAAAATTAGTTGGGGGAAAACTGACCCCCCCAAAAAAAAAAAATTTAAGAGATTTAAAATCAACAAATAAAATATGATATTCAAAAAAACAATCCAGGGAAAATTTAAAACCCACGTGTTTTTTTTTTTTTTTTTTTAATTTTCGTTCACGTGAACGGCCTGAAATTTTTTTAAAATTTTAATTTAAAATTTGTATTTAAAAATTTTACAAAGCTATTTTTATGGGGGGAAAACAGCTCACGTTTTCCAAATCCTACACCCCTTTGGGTTTGAATAAAAAGGGATCCCCATAGCCTATTCCGGCTCTAAGACCTCCCCACCAATTTTCATCCAAATCAGTTTTGCCCTTCTTGGATTAAATGGCCCACTTAAAAACGACTTTCTTTTTTATATATAATTTTAATCAATAATATTTTTGAAAAAATCAACACATAACCCATGAAATTTTTTTTTCATTAGAAAAAGTTTAAAAAAATCTTTTTATATATAAAAGGCTAAGTCCCCGACAAATGATTCTTTCATTTTACGAAAGGCCCAAAAAATACTGGGGGTAGAGCTTTCCCCGCCCCCAAATAATGGAGGTTTGAGGTTTCCAAATTTTAAAAAATATTCTTTTTATATCGTAGGCGTCCTTTTTAAAAAGCGATTTTTTTTAAATTGACCCCAAACGGGGGTAAGAGGGCAAAAAAGTGGGCGATTTCTCCATAGGAGGTGGCCCTTGTAAGATTAGAATTTTTTACCTTTTTTTTTCAATTTAAAAAGGAAAAAATTTAGGGCAGCTTTTTTACGTGAACGAAAAAATTTAAATAAAAACACGTTTAGAGAATTTTAAATTTAAAATTTTTAAGGTTGTTATTTGAATATCAGTATTTTATTTTAATTTTTGAATTTAAAACTTTTGATTTTTTTTTGTTACCGAAAATTTTAAAAATTTAATTTATGTTTTCAAATGGGAAGAAAGAAAAAATTTTTAAAAATGTCTCATGACAGTAAAGACGAAACTATTTATATCTGATGAATATTCTAAGAAATGTGATTTCTTTACGTATAGCGTATTTTTCTTTATGTTTATGAAACTGGCAATTTAGTTTTTCAGCTATGAATAATAGCCGAATTTAATGTTTGGGATTGGGGCTTTTGGGGGAAGTTTAACAATTTAAAAGTAGGGGAGTATCCCATTAGTTGTATTTGGGGTTTTTTAGGGATAGAGCTACACACGGGGGGTATTGGGCCCGGGGATTTCATTTAGGAAAACCCCAGTCAAGTGAGAAACCGAAAAAATGAGTAGGTACCCAATGCAACTTTTAAGGGCGGGCATCGTACTTAGGGTCGGGAAAATTTGGGAGGATATTTTAAATTTCCCTTCCTCCAAAACGTGGTATTTTTTTGTGGACATTTTTTTTTTGCACCCAAACCGTTATAGGCGGGCAGTTTTTAAATTTTTTTTTTTTGGCCCATGCCCGGGGCCTGAAACCCGGGACCCACCGCTGAAAGGAAGGGCTTTACCGACTGCCCCCCCCCCCGCCCTATCGGAAATTGTATGAAATATGAAGTGGAGTTTACCAAAATTTGGGGAGTTTCGTTGCGCTAATCGTAAAAAAGAAACAAGCCATTATACATAGCTGTTCTGGTAATTTGAAAAAAGGGGCCCCCATGGGAAAAGCCCTTTTAATCCTGGAAGTCCCCCATGGATAAAAAAAACCCCTAAAATCAGAAGGGAGGAGATTATTAATCCTGATGGAATGGACCAGTGGAGAGGGGGTCCCAATTGGTTTTTAAAAAAAAAGTTTCATAAAAAAATACTAATTGGGTTATTAGGGGTACACCCTGCAAGCCAAAGGTTTTTAAAGCTAGGTAAACCCATTTTAAAACCTTTTCCAAAGAAGCAAAGTAAAATAAGGAGTTGACTCAAAAAAATTTGGTTTGTCCCCCTAAAAAAGGGTTCCTTTAGTACCATATCAATAAAATCGAA
>JAFNEN010004787.1:0-32079 GCA_019343175.1 Oedothorax gibbosus
CCCTTGGCGGTCGCCAAGTTTTGTTGCATTTGTTGCCTTTGTGGCATTTGATGTCGTAGTGAGGACATAGCCTTAGGAATACGAATGCAGCTAATTATTTCGTAGTTGTTGTGAAATGTAACTTCACTTCCGCAAACCAGTATTCAGTATGCGATGTGTCCACTATTAGCGGATTTAAAAACAGAATGTATTTTTTTTTCTTGAGGGAGGGGCTATAGCCCCGCCCCCCCCCCCCCCCCCCCCCCCGTGAGTGCGCGCCTGCATCAAACTCCCATTTGGGTAATTATTGAAAATAGTACAATGCTTTCACAGAAATTAAAATGTGAAGACCCTCCAAATGAATGTATCGAGGATTTATAATTTTTGCTATGGAACATAAATGGGCAGTTCTACCATAGTTTTTAATTTCAGGTATAAAAAAGTTGTGAAATTTATTTTTTCAAAATCACTTTAAATATTTGTAAAAAGGTTTATAAGGGTTCTAGAATTACAAAAAAAAGTTCAGCAAGACTCATTTGAATTTTTTTCACAAAACATTTAGGGATGGCAGTTTTTTTTATTAAAAAAAACGGTTTCAAAGGAACCGGTTTAAACTGGCCTTATAAAAATAATTAATTTTCAATGAATCCGAAGTCACGAACAAACCGGTTAGTCTTAACACAGGTTTCGGTTTTCCATCCCTAGATCATTGTGATAGTTAGGAACGGAAGGTAAAGAACGGACGGTGAGAAAATTCACGATGTTTTCCGGTCGTTTTTTTTTTTTGTTGAAACTAACTCCAGTTTAATAAAAAAGGATTTTTTTTACTCCTTATACTCCACTTCATGTTTTCATGATTGAAGAATCACTGTAGCCCCATCCAGGGCCTCTCTTCGCCACTTTAGTAATAAGGTCAGTGAATGTACCAAAACCCAGGGACAAAGTAAGAAGAGAATTACACATTATAAATATTAAAAGCCAACATTTTATGGAAGGAATTTGTTAAGATATAGTATTAGTTCAATTTCAAATGAATGTAATTTTTAGCTCAAAAATGTGTTAGTTTGAGCCCTAAACTAAAAATTTAACATTCGGGACATGGGAAGGTAAGGAATTTTCTGCATTGTTTTGTGTCCTAAATTTTTTTAGAATATCTTCGCTTTAAAACTCCGTTTTGCAATTATATAAGGACCAGTCTATTAGTATAATAAGAAAAAATTGAAATGAAATATTAATTTTGTTTAAAGTTATGCGCAAGGGACATAAAATTAAAAATTATGGTAGAATTGCCCAAACACATCGTCTGCTGGGAAAAACATAAGATAACATTACATCGACAATGTCAGTAGATAACATCACATCTTTTTCGATGCATCAGTAGGAACTCACTGAGGTATTAGGTTAGGAAGTTGTGGTTTTTAATTGGTTGGGTTAGCCTAGTATTGTCTGCGACCTTTTTCTGACCTCAGTATTTGTACCTAAATCTATGTTTCATTTATGATTTTCTACTTTTTTTCCCTTATAACACTTCATGCATTATTTAAAAATTTGTTTAATGCACAATACTTTTTGTACACAAATATATTGTTGAATTAAATTTTTTTAATACACTATATCTTCTTTAGTAAAAAGAGTTATCCGCATAGACGCCTTATTCGCAGCTTTTAAGTAAGTCATGAATTTTTGTTAACAATTTCTGTCACTTGATAAAAATTTACCAAACGACATTTTTCAATTTAAACGAAATATATTTCAATATATTAAGCTGAATTTTTAAAAATATATATTATTTAAAAAATTATAGTTACTGGTAAATAATATTTAGCAATTTGATGCATATTACGCAGTACTACTAAAAGCATTATTTTAACGTAGTATTTAAGAACTAATTTTAACTATAATTCTGGCCAAATCCAGTTCCCTTGGCAAAATTACATCTCTTCATAGTTAAGATCGACAGACCTCAGATTCATTATAATCTGAGCTTCAAAATTGTTAGCATGAATCACCTAGATACATCCACAAAAAAATGACTTTCGGTTCTGCGGAATATACGAGTCTGTAAAAGGATTAATCCACAAAAAAAAAAAAAACGCATAAAAAAAATCTTATATCCTCATATTACGTATTAGCTGTAATTTTTACCAAATATCCAATAACTATCGAGAGTCTTCTTGAAATATTATACTCTCTTCGAATATATGCACAATATTATACAGATAAAGAGATTAAACGAAATATTATTACGATTATGTGATAATTAAAACGAGATAAGTAATCAAAATTTAAAAAAAATTATACAATTAATCATAGTTAAAATTCTTGTGATCTAGCAATAGATCGCCAATATCTGTAACCTGGCCAGCTGAGCTTGTCCTAGATAGGTTCTGGGCAACTAAATAGCCTCAGCAAATATTTTACACCTCTCCAATAACTATCGAGATTCTACATAAATTCTTCTCTAATAAAGCATTTCACTAATTGTTATCTCTCTTTGTAAAAATATTCTTTTTACCTCCCTTTTGAAGAAGGATTATTTTAACTTCTGAACATGTCCTCTGGTTCGACTACATAAGTTAAAACCCAAGCCCTCTATACCAACGATAAGGAATAATTATAATTGATTTTTTTTTTTTTTTGATGAAAAGTTCGAGTTTTAAGAAAAGTATTCCGTGAGGTGGCGCTGATTATAAGCATCGATGCCTTACTTCGAAATTTTCGTCTTTGCAATCACTGTTACTCATATAATTCTTAAATGTACTTTTTTTCATTTTAAGAATGGATAGCCAACTTAAGAATTTAAATTAACCAAAACTGCCACACAGTTATTAACATTTGTTTGTTTATGTTTCCAGGTATAGTATGCGCAAATTCTTTAAATCAGAAAAGTACCCTGAGTGTAAAATAATCTTTGCATCAGACAGAAATGATTGTCATCAAGCTTCTGCTGAATTTTCAAAAAACGTTTGAAATGAAAGGCATCGTCAACATCTGATTTGTATTGAAAATAGAAAAATGCTTTCACAGAATATTTAAATGTTCATACACTCCATCACGAGTGTATGAGAATGTGACTACGGCCTTGGAATATTAAATATATTATATGTGAAAAAATATAAGGTAACTAAAGTCATAGAAACAGTGTCAGTTGATAACGTCAATTCTTTTTCGGCACAAAAATAATACATGAATATATATTTATTTTTCATAACACACATTTCAATAAGATGTTCGAACAGGAAAAATTTTTGAGATTTTTCAAGCCTTGCGTTCGGAAGTTTTTACTTTTTACTTTTTCATTAATAAAACGAAATTTTTATTTATTTTGCCGAAACCATATGTGCTTAATTAGCCGCTGTGTTAGTTTGTCCTTGAAATTTGGTTTGTTTTGTTTCTGCCATGCGATAGAATTTACCACACGACATTATTGTAACCAAATAAAACCGTCGAAATTATCAAAAAAATTGTAAAATTTTATATATAAGTCAAAAATATATATATGTACAGGTAAACAAATTTTAGAATAAATTCACTTTTTGTTTTCAGCACTTTAATTTAATGCATATCCCTTTAAGACGTCATCAGATGGCGCAGCTTTTAGTTTATGAGACTAAATGTTAAGAGTTTTATCGAAAAAGTTTCTTTAAACAGCATCAATTCCAGCAACTCCTTAAAAGCCGCGTCATTTTTTTTATACAAATACCGAATGGTACAAGTCAGCTGCTTCGGTATCGATATTTTTCAAAAACTTGAACATTCTCTTTTATACCCGCACGATTTCGACAGCGGAAAGGTATATCAAACAGGCCTACAAAAAGCATTTTTTTTTACATACGACTTTAAAAGAACTACAGAGAATGTTTCAAATGATGTAAGGCTTTTGTTTTCCTTTTTTCCGTATCCTGCGATTTCATGAAAGAAACTTTTGAAAAGAAACTTTTCTTTCTGCGCGAGCTTTCTTTACGAAATAATTTGAACAACCAACAGCCCAGCAAGAAGTTGGCCCTTTAAAAATTTAATAAGTAAAATATTCTTATAAAACTGATTTTCGAATACCAAATTAAAAGTAATTCGAGACAACAAAAAAATAAAAACGAAACCACTGAAGTTATTGTCATTCACGACGTGAAACAACCATATTTTAATTATATTTCTGGTGAAATTGAAATATGTAATCGGTTTTTCTTTTCTAGTTCCACTCTTTCATTTGGTTTGGGTACTCTGGGCAAAATTACATCTCATCATACTTCACATTCACAGAGAGCTCAGATTCATTATAATCTTTACTTCAAAATTGGTAGCGAGAACCGCCTAAATGGGACCACAAAATAATCGTTCAGGTTTATTTTAATATACTGAGTCTGTATAAAAGGCTTAAACCGCCAAAGAAAACAGCCCTGTGTAAAAAAGTTGTACTTCTTTTTAAATTTTGTATTTTTAGCTTTTAATTAATATATGTATATTTTAGGCGTTATTTGGGTAGCTTCCAAAATCAATTGGCTTCTTATGCGTGATGCAGATTCAGTCCTGGATTTCAATGGTGGTGTCTGTGATTGGTGGTATGACTATGACTGTAGAGTTACGAACTTATGGTAAACTCTTTTTATCTTCATATGGGTCATTCTCAAAAAATGTTACAATTCCAACTTCCAATGTTAAAAAAATAAAGTTGGGTTTTATTTAAAATATTTGTTACTATTACATTAAGAATTCACCTCTCTAATGAAACTCCACAAAAACTGTAATTTTTTTTTAATAATTTATGCCTTTATTCAAATTTTTTCACTTACCGCAAAGCTGTTATACCGAGAGTAAGGAAACGGACGTGATAAAATATACGTAAAGACACCACACTCAAATTGCTTTCAACTACAAATTTTCTACAGTATAAATATTTTGATAGCAGCGCTCCTGTTTTCTTAGTTTGAACTACATTTCTCAGTTTGAACTATTTTACATCCGTAATATTAACAACGTAAATTTCATATTTATGTTTTTAATTCTATAAAAAAACAACGGGAAAAGGCAAACGATTTTTTCATCTTTTTCATAGCAAAATGAATTGCTCCATTGAATCGTTTGTTAATAATTATTTTTTATATAATTAATAATATAAATTTAATTATGTTATTTTTTATTTTTAACGTTTCCAAAAATTAATTTTATAGCTTAATACTTTTTAAAAATTAATTAGTTATTTTTATTTTTTTGATAGCAATAAATAGGTTCGCCCACTTTTTAAAAAGTTCTAAATGGACAGACGATTTTTTCCTCATTTTACAATAAATGGATTTGTTTGAATGATTAATTTGTTCTATCTGTGAGATCTTCTACTGTTTCGTCACTGTTATACTAATTCGTCTGAAAGTAAAATGTTCCCATCTATCAAAGGAAATACCAAGGATCAATGCCTTGCATATTAATACTTTTGCTGTGGATGGTCCCTAAAAGCATCAATAACTTAAGATCCAATAATACTATGTCTATGACGTGTAATGCGGCAACAAAAGCCGATGCAGCGAAAGAGTTAAAACGATGATCAATTAAAACTAACAGCAAATACGATTAGCTTAAAACAAGTTTTAATTAGTTTCCTACTACAAAAAAAATTAAGCTACACAAATCCACTGTATACGGAAAATACAATCCACGCTTTCTAATCCGAAGTTTTAGCTACAAAATATATTTTGGATTTTCGAAGGATGTGGGGTTGCCTTTAAATTACGTTTCACTAGTGCATACCGAAGAATACCTTTTCATCAACGTGATTATATGTCTTCTTAAAGATTATGATTAAGAGCAGTGATCGTAATTGTAGACTCCTATAAGGTTAAAAAAATGCGATATGATTAAAAATTCTTATGTTTAATCAAATATTTAATAATATGTGACTCGCAATCATTTATAGTTACAAATAAGTTGTCATGTCATCTGAAATTCTGCATATGCCAAGCAACAATCAAAACTTTTATGTCTAATTAGTTCGTAGTTAAGAATTGGGGGCGGTGTGCTCATCAAAAAGTTAGCTTCTTTTTCAATGGTAACAGAGTGGACAGAAACAGAGTGGACAAAATATACTTTAGAATCGCTTTCTGCTATGAAGTTTAGTTAACTTAAAATTTGTTTTTAGCTTATCGTAATCAGATACTTAAGGGCTTTAAACAGCACTATGACTTTATTCTTAAATAAGCTCCAGTTTAACAAAAACACGGTAACATAGTCGTCATTGAATTATTACACTCACCTTAATTTTTCAAACTTTTGTCTCTTTCCTCCATAAAATAAAATTTTATGAGAAAATTGTCAGGCATTTCAGAAATAAGTGTCTATGGTGATACTTATTTCAGCAAAAAAACTTCATTTTTTAGGTTCTGTGGGACACAATCTATAAGCAACAAAAGAAAATTTTTAAATTAAGTGGTGGTTAAAGGCTTATTTGATAGCCAAGACACTTGTTAATCAATATAAGCATCAATAATTACGAAATATTTATTTCAAGTTACAATTTTCTTCTCTTGTTCTTTAATTTTTCGTCATGAAATACGTGAATTTTACCGACTATGCTCCTTTAAATTAAATCTCCAACTTTTGTTTTAGTATTTTTGTATTTTTAAAACATTGGTACAATAACTTAAAAGTTTGTTCTTTGACGCAGTCCAAGTGAAAATTCAGTAAAAATAAAATTAAAAATACTATAAGCAATGAAAGCTGTGGGACACCATTTTGTAACATTTTTTGAGAATGACCCATATATGACACGAAGATTCCTCTGATACTGTTGCCATTCGAGACGTGAAAAATTCCCATTCACGAAGTAGAATAAAATCATGCAAAATTACAAAGCATTCAATTAGCATGTTTCTTCCTATAGAGCTATACCATATGATCTATTTGTCCCTCAAGGTAGCGATGCATGCTGGAATATATGACGTATAGCCCTCAAGGAAGAGGTGCATTCTGAGTCATATTCTGATTCGAAACACATGTTGTTGTTGTATTTCTTCGATACATTTACGATATTTTGACTTATTGTGGCATTATAAATTGCAATAAAAAATAAACTGGAAAAGAGGGAAAATATTTTTTATTTGCCTTTGGATTTAATAAATCAAAATGTCTCTGAGGAGGGAAAAAAATAACTGCATCTCCCATGTCAGTTTTGCAAGACTATCCATGGCATTTTAGCGTTTTTTTCACTTCACAGTCTGTGAATCTACGACGTTTAACTGTAGAATTTTATTTATGTACATTTTCTTCAATACCAATACAAAATCAAGCTGAGACATCATAAAATGCCTAAATTTACAATCATCGCCGGGCGGAAATTTTACCTGGCTTTTTAAAGGTCCTTCTTACTTATCCCCACTTCACACACTAAAGCAGATAGCGAACGGATTAGCTCTAAGGAAGTCTAGAACTAAAAGGCTTTAATTATTGCAGTTCTGCCGCGTGATAAAATTTATCACACGGCATGGTTTCAAAGAATGTGATCAATAGGATTAATAAAATGCAGAATTTTTAATACTATATATAAGTCAAAAAATCGCCATTACTGGTAAACAATATTTCAATGATTTAATTTTTTATTTTTAGATCCTTCTAAAAATTAAACATCTCGCTCCAAAGATACACATACGTGAACCTTTGCAGAATTCTCTTCACAACTATTAATTCTAACTTTTCTATTATAAACTAGAATGTTCAAGCTTCTCAAATATACCGATACAAAAGCTGCTAATTTAATAAATGTACTAAAAAAAATTATCAGGAAGAAGGTGAAGCAGATTTCGAAGGTCTTGCAAAAAGTTTTTTCGATTATAAATTTATAACAAATTTTGCATGGAAACTATCATAAGAAAGGACTATTAATTGCAAGAAACTCATAGAGCTTGTTTTTTTATTTATAGCATAGTAAAATTCGGTATTTTTACGGCTCCAAACCTCGAATTCCACTAAATTGACGTGCTTCTCTCCTTTAAGTGTCAAACATATTGTGTTGTGGCCTCCAAGCACCTTCTTGCCTTCCATATAGCCTTGGAAGGCAAGAAGGTGCAGTAGCATCCGTTGGCACAAGGCTTTGAATACCTACTCGTAGTTGTGGAAGTCTGACTTCTACTCAAAGAGGGCGCCCCCTCCTCAATTTAGGCACGTCGCTGCAGGGGAGGCTTACTTTTAAGTATATATTGCTTAAATAATGTTTATATAAAGAAAATATAGCTGGATTTCTTTAGGGAGTGAAAAGGTTAATGCATATCACATTTTCCTACAAAAAGCATTTATTTAAACTTTTAAACCTAGTATTTTAGAACTAATTTGAATTATATTTTTGGTGTTGGAGTTTATAATATACATAAAATAAGACGCATGAACATGTAAAATTTTAGAGATTTGTTAAGCCTTCCGATCATAGATTGAGTGGATAATAAGCTTAACTGGGTTGTATCTTAGATTGGTTATTTTAGAAATATGGGTGATTTAGTGAGGTATTGGGTTAGGAAGTTGTGGTTATTAATTGGTTGGGTTAGCCTAGTATTGTCTGCGAATTTTGGCGGACCACCGAATTTGTATTTCAATAATTTATGTTTCACTTATGATTCTCCACTTCTTTATATCTCATTTTTGAACAAGCCAAGAAATGGATTCATGAATCCTTTGAGGCATTATCTTGATTAGTTTGATTCATAATTCTTTTTATGTACATGTATCCATATAAATGTACAAATATATCAAGCTGATATTAATATTTTTATGCACTATTTTATCTGTCATAAAAAAAGACCGCCCTTTACAGTTGAAGATTAATTAGTCTGAAAATGTGGCTATAAAATTCTGTTTCTGTGGCGTGATGAATACACCACACGACTTCGTTTAAAAATTGAAGCGTCTTTGGACTGTTCTGTTCACCGCTCAGGGCAGGATGCCGATGATCTCATGTGATCGCCGTTGCAGTTGGCGCAGCGGCGGCTGGTAGGGTCTTCTCGGTTGGGGCAGGAGCGGGAGTCGTGGCCGAGGCCACAGTATCTGCACCTAGGGCCCATCGAGCAATGAGTAGATGTGTGGCCGTAGTGTTGGCATGCAAAGCATTGCGGTATCCTGGAGATTTTCCGATAGGTCTCGACAACTACGGTGGCGTTCAGCAGGCGGTCGATGTTATAGGCCGCCTTGAATTTCCCCGTCCGCACAATCAAAATTTGAAAGTAGGGGCGGGGGGCTCTGGTCCTGGCTCGGGTAAGCTGAACTACCCGGGATGTGATAAAGCCGAGGGCGTTGACTGCCTCGGTGATCTGGTCTACTGGCGTGTCGGCCGGGAGGCCTTTGATGACGAGTTTCAAGTTCTTGTCTTTCCGATTGGAATGACGGAAGAAGCCCATGTTAGTTTCACGTAGAATATTCAGGACTAAGTCCTCCTCTGTCACCGTTCGAGGAAGGACTTTATAGAATTGGAAAAATCGCCGATATTTGATGTCCTCTCCACCACCATTGGCGATCAGCTGACAGATAGACCGGCCCACATCTCCACCAGGGAAGAGTATGGGCAGAGGACTCGGCGCCGGGGATTTGGCATCCGGAATGACTGCCGGGAATCGGGCGTCCGGCATACTTGTCAGGCATGGGGCATCTGACAGATCCGGGGATTGGGCATCCAGATTCACCGCCAGGAATTGGGCATCTGGCACCGCCGGGAATTGGGCATCCGGGGCTAATCTGGGTCTTTTTACCGCCGGAGATGGGACATCCGGGGCTGCATCCGCCCCTGCCGCCAGGAATTGGGCATCTGGGGGCAGGCAATCGGATTTTACCGCCGGGAATTGGGCATCCGGGGATGGGACATCGGGGCAATACAGGGATACAGGACACTCATGGGTAGTGGCGGGATTGGGGCCAGAACATTGAAATGTTTGCCACAACTTGCGGCTGATCAATCCTCCGTGCCCGTTCGATCAGTGCCTGACGAGTGCCTGACGCAGCGGAAATTCGCTGCATCAGGTGGCCAAGCTGCGGCCCTTCACTCGTCATCGTCTGCTTCGGGCGTACGGTAGAGAAGACCACAGACAATATACCCCTTCGGGGCTACAGACAGTCCACCAGTTTGTGCGACCCTGTCGGCAGCGAAAATGACTAAATCTTTGATTTGTTTCTTTACTCTTTTTCTCCATCCCCCAACTCCCTTTTGGAACCAGTTTCTGTGGGTTTTCTTTCCGCTCCGTCTATAGAGTAAATATAGCTTCGCTAAGAAGAGATTCGATCGTCAATTATTATGTGTGTGCAACTGTAAACGTGTGCATTATTATTATTTATATACAAAAGCATGTTCGATTACTTTATTTAATTATTGTATTGATTAAAATAATAATAAAAAAAACTAATAAGGGCATAACATTTAAAGTTATTTAAAAATTAGAGTCGAAATATTTTTGTGAAAGATGTTTATGATATGAAATAAGAAATATAAAGAATGTAAAATTGTGAATAAGTTAAATACAATATTTTATTAAAAAAAAATATATGAATAAAAGTATCTTGAAATTACAATTTTAAATATATTTAAGAAATATTGTAGTTTATAAAATATTTTATAAAACGAAATGTGCATTTAACATTTCCATTTAAAATATAAAAAAATACTTTTTTAAAAATATATATTTAAAAAAATGTAGTAATAAAACATACAAAAAAAATTAAAAAGTTACAATTATATTTTAATTTAGCTTTCAGTGAAAAAATAGATTAATTGACAGTACAATAATTTTTAAAACAAAACTTTTAAAATATTAGTAAAGGCCTTCGTATCTACACAATTTTAAACGAAAATAATTTTAAAAACATATAAAAGAACAAACATATATAACTAGACAAAGTTTTGTTAACTAACAATTTAAAATAATAATTGTATTCATCTTTTTGCACATTAGCTATTTATAGTTTTTTTTTAATAGATTCGAATAGCGCGAATAAAAAGGTTTACCTCAATTTTTTGTTTTATTAATTAAATACTACTTTAGAATGTTATTATATTAAGTTTTAGGTAATCCCTTGTTTAAAAATTTTGAAAAATTATTTTCTTTGAAACTCAAGCTTTTTCTAATTTATCGTTGCATTTACTAAGAATATTATATTTGTATAAAAAGGTAAGAAATTAAAAATTATAACTCTATAAGTTATCATGAAAATAAAACATAAATTTTTTTTTATTCATGATAAAATTCTATTGAGTTCAATTATGTATGCAAGAAAAATATTGTGCATTGTGTAAAAAAAGAAAGGGCAAGTATAAAGTAATTGTTTAATAAACAAAGAATAATAAAACAAAGTTTCAATAACTAACAATGTAAAATAATAATTGTATTCATCTTTATGCATTATCTATTTAAAAGAGTTTTTTTGTTAATAGATTCACATGATGCACATAAAAAGGTGTACCTCCTTTTTTTCTGTTTTATTAATTAAATAATATGTTAGAAAATAATTAAGTTTTAAGTATTCTCTTTAAAAAAATATGAAATTTTTTTTCTTTGATTCTAGTTTTTTTCTAATTTATCGTTGCATTTTACTAAGAATACTATATTTGTCTAAAAAGTTAAGAAATTAAAAATTGTAACACTATAAGTTATCATGAAAATGAAATAAAAAAAAACGTTTTAATTTGATAAAATTCTATTAAGTTCAATTATAAAATGAGAATTCATGTGAAATACATGATAAAATTCTATTAAGTTCAATTATGTAAAACGTTTTAATTTTATTCATGATAAAATTCTATTGAGTTAAATTATGTATGCAAGAAAAATATTGCATTGTGTAAAAAAATAAATGCAAGTATAAAATAATTGTGTAACTTATTTTATATCTTTTATTTTCCTCTTATTATCCATTTTCAATAAACATAACTAATAAAGACGATAGTCATAAGAATCAGTACCTAAACTTTGAATCACGGTCCTCTGACAAGCTTCCCTGGTTTAGTGGTAGAGTGCGCGAATTTTGTCCAGTAGCCCCCGGTTCGAATCCTGGCTTCCCCCGGCATATTTTACACCCTCTTTGGGAGGGAAAATTTTTGCAATTCTTTTTCCAGATGGCGCCACTATTTTTCTTCTTTTTCACCTCCCTCCATGTCTCCGTCTGTAGTTCATTTCGCTGCCCATAGGAGCGCTCCGGAGTGCGTCCAAAACCGGTTGAAGTTGACGATCTGTAGCGCGTTAGCGTATATTATCTGTGGAGAAGACCGATGTCTCGTACGCCAACGTCTGCTTCTGGCTTCCGCTTACGGTAAAAACTGACCGATGTCTCGGAGCCTATCCTACACGCAAGAGCTCTCAGTCTTTGCGACGTGTCTTCTGCGCGTCCTGCGCAGGAGTCGAAGTGAACAGTGATGACGACGACGTTTTAAGTTTATTGAAGAACCAGCGCCGCAGGCGCTTTAGTCTCCGACTCATACAGTTTTCACAATGAATTGTGGAGTTGCCTGAATGGCAAAGTCTGGTGATGTAGTTCACTTGAGTTCTAAAACGTTAGTACTATGACACAGGGGTAAACACAATGAGCATGAGAGATCGTAAAATCACTAAAATGGGGAAATAGTGTTGATTCATGAGAATGAAACTTGAGAAATCAAAAAAAAAAATAATAATAATAATAATAATAATAAAATAATAGTTCAATTGAAAACAGCCCAGAGAAGATTAAGTCATAAGAACCTGGTTCCAAGTCTTTCACCAAAAGCACGCGCTCTCATATGCACTCATATCCATCCCCAAGCAAGGGAAAGGTCAATTAATGGGAATTTAAGGGATCAAATTGCACAGTGTGGTTGTTACGTGAGCACATGTCTAAAAACAGAAGATGTGAAGGAGATACATTGCTTCCCAAATAAAAACAAGAAAGATAAAAATCCGAATATAATGGGGACGGACAAGACTAACAAAAAAAAAGGACAAAATTAAAATAAAAACATAAGCAGGGATGTGAAAAAATCAAAATATTAAAATTTTAAATGGGATAATGAAGTCGCAGAAGATGGACTAATCAGGTTTAAACGGACTAAGGCACAGTGGCGGTCCAAAAATCCTATGAGAATAAGCGAAATAAAGTTGTGCAGCTGAAAATCAAAATGCAGGAGCAGGTCAGCAGTAACAGATTGTTTTGGTCACCAAGTCTTGAAGCTCATGACAAAGTAAAGATAATTCCGAGAATCGATGCCGTTTTCTGCGGTTTTGCGGTTGGCGTTGTATATGGGGTTCAACGCGAGTTGTGGTTGCCTGAGAATTGCCATTATGGCCTAGTAGGCGCTGTTAGGTTATAAATCAAGCTCGCGGGAGATAATTTAAAATGCAACGGGGCCTGTTTTTGTGATCAATGTTTAAGTAATTGTAAAATTTGATGGAATTAATTACTGGGTTGGGATGAAATTCAAGGGAATGGTAGAATTTGTTTGCGTTTTTTGCCATAAATTCACTAAGAGGCGGGATTTTAAAATCTTTTTGGATGTCTGCATTTCTGATGTACCAAGGAGAATTTGTAATTTGTCTGAGTAGTTTGTTTTGAAGGATGTTTAATTTCTTCATTTTTGAGTTAGAGGCACCTCCCCAGATTTGGGAGGCATAGGTGATGGATGGCCTGATAATCATTTTGTAGAGTAGAACTTTGTTGCTGATCGAGAGAGGTGAACAGTGACGAATTAAAGAAAAATATCTTTTAAATGCTATGAACAAGTCAAAAAAATTACAATTACTGGTAAACAATATTAAGAAAGATTTATTTATTTTAGCACTTGCTACATTATAACCTCCTCCTCTACGTGGATCATTGTACAATTCACTTGACAACTTTTTCAATTCGAAAATTTGTATTAGAAACTAGAATCTTTAAGCTTCTCAAATATACCGGTACCAAAGCAGCTGATTTAATAAATGTACACACACAAAAAAAATTATGACCAAGAAGGACAGGTAGATTTCGAAGAACTTGCAAACTGGCAAAAGTTTTTTCAATGATAAATTTATGAAACATTTCGCATGAATACCAATTTAATAATAGACTTTAATCGCCAGAAATTCGTAGAGCTTGTTTATTTGTTACGACACTTAAAAATAAGCTCACGCTATACAAGATAATGATCAGGCCAGTTCTGCTGTATGCCTCTCCGGCTTGTGCTGCAGTCCGAAGAACTCACAGAGAGAAACGTACTGCGTTGAGCATTTCAGAAGAAAGCACTACGCAGAATCACAAACGCCTCATGGTTTGTTAGGAACTCCATTTTGCACAAACACTTTGGGATTGACACTATTGACACTGCTATTCTCACTGCATCGCACAACTACAACACGTCTCTACAGAACAGTGCGTATGACAACCTAAGACTTAAGACAAATTGCAGACTACGACCTTATTGTTGAATAGAAGATCAAGCGTCCCAGGACCTTCCATAACGATCCAGATTGGTAATTTTGACTTGCATGTCAACTTGACATGTCAATATTGACTGAATTATTTTGACGATGCTTTTCTGCATTTTAGTTTTGTCCTTGTTCTGTCCTTTTCATTGTGCTATTTTGTGTTGTCTTTTTCTTAAAATGTTTATGTAATATGATTACTGATTGTTTGTTTCTTTTCAGATGTTTTAGATCCTGCTATGCAGAGCCCTTGTGGCACCTATTGTCAAGTTTTTTAGCGTGGACTTTGTCCAGATTTATTCTCAGTCAAAGTTAACCCCTTTATGGGAAGCTTTCGATGAAATAGTAAGGGGGCTTCGCGCTGACGCTCATCGGTTATTGTTCGATTTCCGATTTGTTTATAGCACGCCAGAAAAATTTGTATATTTACCGCTTCAAACCACGAATTCCACTAAATTGAAGGGCCTGGAAGTTCAAGTCAAGTTCCTCCAGGCCTCCATAGCCTAGAAGGCTTGAAGGTGCAGTATCATCCGTTGGACTGACTTCTCCGAGAGGAATCAACTCTTCCATTTAGGCACTTCGCTCGAGAGGAACCCTACTTTTAAGTATATAAGTGCTTAATAATATGTTTTTAAAAAGAATATATGCGCATGACTTCTTTCAGGAGTTAAGAGGATTAATGCACACTAGACTGACCGAGAAAAAACATTAAAAAAAACTAGGACTTTGAAACTAATTTGAATTATATTTCTGTCGAAATCTAAATGAGAAATAAGTTTTTCTTTTCTATTTCTACTCTTTCCTTTGGCTTGGGATCTCTTTGAAAAATTACATCTGTTTATACTTTACATCCACAGATAGCTCAGATTTAATATAATCAGAGTTTCAAAATTGGTAGCGAGAGCCACCTAGATGGCGCTACAAAAAAATCGCTCTCAGTTCTGGGGAATATGCTGAGTATGCAAGAGAGCTTAATCCCTCAAAAAACAGCTACGTGTAGTAAAGTTTAACCTTATTAGATTTGTGCTTTTGGGCTTTTAATTAAATGTATATTTTAAGCGTTAATTGTGTTTCTTTCGAAATGATTTGGCTTGTTACACATGATGCAGATTCATTCTTAGATTTCAATGGTGGTGTCTGCAATTGGTGGTATGAATCTATAGAGTAAATAACTTATAATGTAACCACTGAACTGAACTGAAACTCTGGAAGGAGCATCGAAACGATCGCCATTAGGGTCGGTGAAGCGCGGCAACCCTGTAAGAGCAACCCAACTTTTGCCGCTAATCCTATACTTTACCTGTTAAAATAGGCATTTTAAAACCAACTTTATCAATAATTTTTTTAACAGAAAATTTATATGTTATTGCTTTAGGTGGTTCTTTATATAATGAAGTTTCGGAAACATGTACTTTTAAAAAAATAGAATTGCAGGAACAATCTTTGAAACTTATATTCCTTGGAGTACTATTCTTAGCGAGCGATTTTGACGATCCATTGCGAACTGTCAAGTCAAGTGTCAATTGTGATCGGCGAGTTCATGTCAAATGAGGCACATATTCTCCCTAAAGCTGTCGCCAAGTGACCCCAAAATAGGCTTCACCAGCTTTTCATGTGATGCTCCCATAGAAGTAGGAAGGAGTTCTCCTTCCTACCTCTATGGATGCTCCTTCCAGAGTTTCAGTTCAGTTCAGCCACTATAGTTCCTCTAGAACTGTGGTTCCCAACAGGTGGTCCGCGGACCCCCAGGGGTCCGCGAGCTATGTCAGAGAGGTCCGCAAGATGCTATTAGAATTAAAATTACATTAAATATATTTCGTATGATAACAGATTTTTTGTTTTGGCCGCTTCCTGCATGAGCAGAGTCTAGCGCAAAACTAGAATTAGATAGAGGCAGTAGTTCTGCTGTATGCCTGAAGATGGCTTTCTCGAGGTAGGATCTTGTCAAGAATTTTTTTTAAACTAGACGAGATTCGTCTCTTCCATCTTGGCACAAAGTACGCGGATTTTAGTTTGCCTGACCAGATCAAGATCAATGTAGCCGAGCATCTACACAGCCTAGCCACCACTTTTAGAGAGTATTTCCCTGAACCTAACGACAGATTGATTCGAAATCCCTTCAGCTGTGAAGAAGTACACAAAATCTAAGGCCTCACTGAAGAAGAGCCAGATCAACTTGTGGATCTGTCCAGCTGTGGTACGATGAAAAACATTTTCATCGGTGATAAAATTACAGACTTCTGAGCATCAGCACGCAAGGACTACAGACTACAAGAAACTTGGAGATAGGGCAATGTAAAATATCCTTCCATTTGCAACCACATATTGGCGTGAGCATAAGCATTTTCTTCCATGTGTTTCATAATAAAATATAGGAATCGGCTCGACATGCGGTTGGATTTCAGAATGAAAGTTTCAAGTTTGGAACCTAATATTTAAGAAATAATGGGACAGATATACCTCATCTCATTAAGAACTGAAAATTAAAACTAACTGTATTCTGATGGAGTACTCTCTTGTAACTGTAAAAAACGTATAACATATATAAAAGACTCTTAATTTGGCTCTCACTTTTCAATTTTAGGATTAGGAATTAAGGGGGTCTTTGTCACAATAGCGGCTCGATGAGGGGTCCTCGAGAAAATTTTGTTGGGTACCCATGCTCTAGACTATAGTTCAGTGAGTGTAACTCTTCTTAACTTTATGTATGATACGGTTATATTCCTTATATTCGTGCGGATCTGTTGCCACCCAAAGCGTGAAACATAGCCATTCACAAAGTAGAAAAAAATCGTTAAAAAATTACAAAGCACCCAATGGGCCTGTTTCTTCCTGTTGGTGCTCTTTTACCACTTGGCTTCCGATTGGTGCTCTGATACCCACTTGACATTTATTAATAAGATATTATTAGCTGTAATTTCAATGTTTGTTTATAATTTTTGATACTATTAAATTTAGCATGGGAATGACCAAGGAAAAAAAGCCTTGTATTTCTGAACAGCGGTTTCAAAATGAGAACAATCCCGGAACAGCCATCACTAAAATGATGTAACTTAAATATTTGAGCCAGTACATTTGGATTCAAAATTTCCTTTTTTAAAATTTGAATTTCCAGAAAAATTATATTTTGTAAATTCCACAATATTTTTCTTTGCAAACGTTTTAAATGCAAACCAGTACGCTGTTTCTTATCTTCTTGAAAGTTTCAGTTTCATTTCTATGTTAAAAATACTTATGCAGAATTCAATATGTTAAACTTTTTATTTTACCTTAGTATTTCTTATATTTTGTATCTTTTCTAGCCCATTTTTTTTGTCTACCTTCTATTTAAACAGGCTGTGAATAAGAAAACTCAACCCGTTTTCCTTCTTTCGTTTCCAAGCTGTAGTCACGTGTGTGTTTTCAAATTCAAACAAAACTATCCGAGACGTAAAGGCCGCAGGACTCTAGACAGTAGACTCTTCAACTGTTTTGACTAATCTATTGTTTTCTATTATTTTGTATACGTTCGTTTCGCCAAATAACAGGAAATTCCTCTGCAGTTGATTATATTGTATGTCAAATTCTAGTTTTAAATTTTGTTCTACGTGAAACATCATCATGGTGGATCGTGAAATTCTCTCAGAATGCTTAAAGACTCTAATAAACAACGAAGATACTAAAACTGCCAGAGATGCCATTGAAACAATGTTGAGAATTCACAGGTATGAAATTTGCAGTTATTTTTTCTTTGAACAGAGTAAATATAGACATGCTAAATACTGCTATACCCTTAAATTAGTAAAGATTGAATTGAAAACTCGACTAATTTTAAGTTTTGTTTCAGAAATATTCTTAATGACGAAGAAAATACCAACTATCGCAAACTTCGAATTAACAATGTCAACATTGCAAAAAAGATTTGGAGTTTGTATCCTGCAAGACAGTTTATGTTACTGAGCGGATGGATTGAAGTAATATACTTATTATTTCTTTAATAAGGCGGCTAATTTGTTAAGAGCCTTTGTTTTCAAGGTTGTATATATGAAAGGGATTGGTTTAAGATTTGGAATACTGAAACTATATCTGTAATAGTTAAGTAGTTATAAATATAAGTAATATCTATTATATATTGGCAGTCTGAATTTTCTTTTCTTTGCTATCAAGGAAAATGCCGAAATGTGGTAAATATTCCACTTATATTTCATATACAACTCAATAGGTATATATAGCAAGCTTTCATTAAATATTCAAGTTCTTCAAAAGCCATTACATCGTAGCTCTACCGAAAATAAAAGTACTTGTGTACTGCCAAATTCCTAAATGTTGATACAGTTTGGCAAATCTATTGATTTTCAAATTAAAGAGGTGAACTGAAAAATGCAATAAATCAGTCACTTTAATGAAGCTGTGAAACAGAAAGAGAAACTGTGTGAGAAATATTAAGTATTCAAGCCTGAAATACGTTTAGTAATAAAGTGTTAAAGTAAAATTCATGATATTTGATATAAAAAGATGGGATTGTACAGTTATAAACCTTTCTTGTTCTAGCATTATATAGTGAAATTGAAATATGGGGTTTGGTTTGAGTTACTAGTTTTACATAACTATTAATACAATTAATGGGTAAAGCAGAAACTTGTGATAATGGAAATATTATACCATTCCATGGGATTGATAAAACTACTCCTTTAGAGGACCTGACACTAGAGTGTGCTGTCTTGATGCTTGATGGGAGTGATAAATGCAAAAAAATAGAAATATATTAATATACTTAGAAATTATTTTCCAAAGTGAAAGATCTTAAAAAAACTTGTGTATAACCTATGGCCTCTTATTGTTGGTTGTAAAAGCTAAAAAGTATACCGTATCATTTTTTTAAAAAAAATTATGTACACAGCACGATGCAGCAAATTATGTACAATTAGTACCTAAGCTACTTTTACGAATACAGCACTGTGTCTAAAAATCGAAAATAATTATATTCATAAAAATTCCTAATAGTTTTATGCTCCAATGACCTGACCGCGCCGCGTACGATGTCGTCCTTAAAATGTGAGTTGGGTGCCTACTCAGGTGTCGTCTCGTCACTTTGACTTTGGTTCTAAATTACGACGTTCTTCGTCAACAAACATTTGCGAAGATCTTTGCCAAATGCCTTTGAGTACCGTACTTAAAATAAATATTTTATTGGAATAGATCCTTTTATAATAGTCTGAAATATAGTGAAATTAATCTAAGATGGCATAGTTGGTCTTATTTATAAGATAATAAAATATATATAATGTTACAGAAGTAAAAGGCTAAGAATTCTAAGATACAAATAAATACATGCTTTAATTTGCGATTATTAAATCATTTAATTTTAAAAGAGCTATTTGGGAATGCAATAGGGGCCCTAATATACATAGGACATATTGGATATTGGGACAAAGTATTAAAGTAATGAGTGTTTTTAAAACTCCCCATCTAGACCTTTACGTAATTGCAATGGTGTTTTTTACCACAAGTAAGCATTTTACTTGCGAAAATAGAATAGTCTCATTGTTAATTGTAAGAAGCTATGATTATGTAACGTGTTGCAATGTGCATGCTTGACTCAATGTACCCAGTGCTGTAGCACATTGTGACAAACCACCTACCATCAGAAAATAAACTAATATATAAATAAATCCTAAAAATAATAAAATTTAAAAAAAAATGTCCCAATGTACCCCCTTTCCCTTAAGAGTTAAAATTATTACTTTTATTTTCATAGAGGTTTTTAATCAATCCTATTTTTGGCAACAATTTGTAATGTAAACAAAACCAAATAAAAAAACTTTGAAAACTGCCAAGAAAAAGATACAGAGCCAAATACGACAAAATGAGCACTTTCGCGTTTCCCTTCAGTTATGCTACCTCTATAGTTATGCTCGACTGAGCAGTGGAGCATGCGCAGAAGTGTTTTTTGATTGCCAGTCCCGAAAAGTTTTGGAGGTTGGAAACAGTCGTCTCATACTACTAGGGTTTTTAACTTTTGGGCTTATTGGTGAAGTATAGCAAAAAAATGCGGCTGCTAACTGAAATGTGAGTTTTCTGCAGTACGATTTTCATAATTGAAGAATCACTGTAGCTCCATCCAGTGCCTCTCTTCGCCACTTTAGGAATGAGGTCAGTGAATGTGTACCAAAACCCAGGGACAAAGTTAGGAGAAGAGAAATACACATTATAAATATTAAAAGCCAAAATTTTATGGAAGGAATTTGTTAAGATATAGTATTAGTTCAATTTCAAATCCAAATGAATAGCTCAAAAATGTGTTAGTTTGAGCCCTAAACTAAAAATTTAACATTCGGGACATGGGAAGGTAAAGAATTTTCTGCATTGTTTTGTGTCCTAAATTTTTTTTAGAGTATCTTTGCTTTAAAACTCCGTTTTGCAATTATATAAGGACCAGTCTATTAGTATAATAAGAAAAAAATGAAAATAAATATTAATTTTGTTTAAAGTTATGCCCAAGGGACATAAAATTAAAAATTATGGTAATTGCCCAAATACATCGTCTGCTGCGAAAAACATAAGAATACATTACATCGACAATGTCAGTAGATAACATCACATCTTTTTCGATGCATCAGTAGGAACTCACTGAGGTATTAGGTTAGGAAGTTTTGGTTTTTAATTGGTTGGGTTAGCCTAGTATTCTGCCGTGGGCAGGCAAACTGCAGTAATCGCCAAAAATGTGTTTCGGAGATATTTGATGAAACGCGTTTTTGATTTCCCACAAGCTCCAGTAAAACATTGAAATTCGAAGTTAGGTGATTCTGAACCTTGAATTAGAAATGTTTTATGGGTAGTAGGTTTTATTTTGATTTTTGCAGGCACACATAGAGAAAAAACATATACTGCAGTTTGCCTGCCCTTTTCGCCCTGCCGTGGCACGACTTTCGGCAGGCAGACTGCAGTATCCGCCAAAAATGCTTCCGCTATGTTTGATCAAGGGCGTTTTTGCTTTTTTTTTCACGAACTCTAGTAAATAATTAAAATTTGAAGCTAAGGTAATTCTATACTTTGATTTAGGTATGTTTTGGGTAGTTGGTTTTAGTTTGATTTTTGGACGTACATATTGAGTAAAATAGTATACGGCTGCCTATTTGACTTCCTCTTTCTTATACTAACTATACTCGCCGCCAACCAAATTAGAACACGTTAGGGATGGCAGTTTTTCAGAAAAACGGTTTTTCAAATACCGATTCCATCCCTAAAGTGTAACAAATAAAGGTGGCGGGAACTATAGCAACAAATTGTAAATATAATATAGATAAAATAAAAAAAGTAAAAAAAGTAACTGAAAAATAAAAAATTAAATGTTTAATAGGTACAGAATATACACATTTATAAAATACTAAAGGGTAATATTACCTGACTTTCAGACGAATTTGTATAACAATGACGAATCAGTAGAAGATCCCACAAGTAGAACTAATTAGTCATTCGAACAAATCCATTCATTGTAAAATGAGGCAAAAAATCGTTTGCCCATTTAAAACTTTAAAAATGTGGACGAACCTATTTATTACTACCAAAAGAAGAAATGAGTAATTTTTAAAAAGTAAAGTCTAGTCTCTAATAATTATTTTTTGGAAACGTTAAAAATATATATATATATTATTATTAAATTTATATTATTAAATATATAACAAATAATTATTAACACGAGATTCATTAGAGCAATTCATTTTGCTATAAAAAAGGAGGAAAATCGTCTGTGTTTTAAAACCTAAGGGTGTGTAACACTACACGACTTTCAATTACCGCTCAAAAAATCAACGCACACTTATTTGTTTATCTTTTCTCGACAGCTGGATTTTGAGGGTTCCAGTAAATCAACTAAAAGCCCTACTGGAAAAAGAAAAACAAACATCCCTGTAGTTCGCCTTTACACTAACTGGGGGGGGGGGGGGGGGATGCCACTAAAGAAGACACAAGACAACCTTTTTTTCTACAAACCGAAACTCAAAATATATAATAAGTTGAGATCCAACTTGGATAATCTAAACAGCAGATGCATTGTAAATAATGATGGTGGGTAAGTACTTTAAAATCACAAACGATGAATATTTTTTTTCTTATGGAAAATGAAAATACTTTGAACATGTGCCGTTTGGTCTGAATTAAAACTAAAAAAGAGAACAGAAAGAAACAAACGCCAATCGAATCTCTATAAAAGAACGGATTGTTCTTTATCCCTAAAACTTTTTAGGACAGTTCGGAGAGCCACGACAAATATTATCATGTAAAGATTTTGCCAATTTTAAGTTCAGAAAAAAATTACTGGAATTTTGCGCCATTTTATGGCAACTTTTGCGTTGATATTTTTACGGGGAAAAATTACGTGATATTTAACGAGACCCCCCCCCCCTTTCCCATCACCCCACGCGACATTTGTAAAATTCGACTCGACCCCCTCCCCCCCTAAACAAGTCACGTAATTTATAGACCCACCCCTAAGGTAATTTCAATAACTTAAAACCAAAAAAGTTCTATCACAGATACCCATTATGCACTCAAAATTTCCTCTAAAATCTTTTTATGACGTCCTACAGTTATTAGGAGTTCTTGTACCAAATTTGAAGCACGTATCTCTTTTGGTTTTCCAGCAATACCTTTAAAATCAAAAAAGTTCTATGGCACCTACCTATTGCGCATGCGCAATTTTATCGAATACGTTATTTTGACATTCGACAAATACTAGGAGTTCGTGTACCAAATTTGAAGCCTGTGTCTCTTTTCATTTTCCAGCAATATCTTTAAAACCAAAAAAGTTCTATGGCAGCTACCTCTTGCGCATGCGCAATTTTATCGAAAACGTTACTATGACATCCAACAGGTGCTAGGAGCTCGTGTACCAAATTTGAAGCATGTATCTTTTTTCAGTTTTTAGTTATTCCTTTAAAACAGGCCAGGTGAAATTATACTGCAGTTTGCCTGCCGAATCTTGAGTTTTTTTCCTTTTACTGCAATTTGCCATTGCCGAAAAATGGTGAATTTGTAACGAAAATCGTCAAAAAAAGGTCGGCATATGAAAATATAAGTTAAATAGATGCCGAAAGTGCAAAAAAACGAAAATTTTGAAGTTACTGCAGTTTGCCTGCCCACGAAAGATAACTGCCCCCAAATATAAGATAACTAAAGTGATAGAAGTAGTGTCAGTTGATAACGCCAATTCTTTTTCGACACAAAAATAATACATGAATATATTTTTTTTTTCATAATACACATTTCAAAGGGATGTTCGAACAGGAAATTTTTGAGTTTTCAAGCCTTGCGTTCGGAGAAGTTGTTACGTTTTTCTTTTTCATTAATGAAACGAAATTTTTATTTATTTTGCCGACCCCATATGTGCTTGATTGGCCGCTGTATTAGTTTGTCCTTGAAATTTGGTTTGTTTCTGATAATAAAATATAAAATATTATTTATATAAATTATTATAAAATCTTGTTACTTGTATCGTACTTGAACATCAGTTTTGACCCGAGGGCCTCCAAACTTCCATCGCAGGTAACCCCATTGGGGACGGAGGGACTCTTAGTCTCAAAGTGCAGCTTCTGCTGCAGCTGAATTAGTAGATATATATACAATAGCTAAAAACAGTTATTATGCGCTATTCACCAATTTGAGTTATGGTGAATAGTACAGGGCCTTTTAAAGGCTAGGTCTATAGTAGAGTCATAATTTACTATTTCACGTATGTACTCGTATTTAGAGCTCTTTATAGTAGTGACGTGTTTATGCGCGATTGATAGAATAACCGAGTCGATTGGCTCAATTTTTAAGTCTCTGTGCAGATCTTCGTTTCTAATGAACCAAGGAGCTCCAACCATTCTCCTTAAGGATTTGTTTTGAAAAACTTGTAGTTTTTTTTCTGTTTGTTTTGCTGGCAGTAGCCCAGGCTGGACATGCATATAATAGGACTGGTTTAATCATTGTTTGATAAAGCAGTCTCTTCGTTCTGGTCGGGAGAGTTGAGTTTCCGCCACTTATTGGATTTAGTGCAATAGATGCTACTTGAGCTTTTCTAATGCTCTTCTCGATGTGAGCTTTAAAGTTGAGTTTAGAGTCTAGGTGTACACCTAGGTATTTGACAACATTTGAAATGGGGATTTCGGTACCGTTGAATCGTGGCTTGGATGTGATGGCAGAGTTTCTGTTTCTCTTGAAGATGATCGACTCGCTTTTAGAAGGGTTGATTTTGATTTTCCAGTCTTGACACCAATCGGTAACTTCGTCAAGGGCAATTTGTATGTTAGTAATGGCTGTTTGTGACCTCCTGGATTTCGAGAGGATGGCCGTATCGTCTGCGAATTGGGCTATAATGCATCTTGGTGTGGAGGAGAAGTCGTTGATATAGATGTTGAAGAGTTGAGGTCCGTTAATGCTGGCCTGTGGCACCCCAGCACGTATGGATCTGATGGAGGAGTAGGTATCTGTTATTCTGACTTGAAATGTTCTGTTCTTTAGAAATGATGCGAGGAGGTGGACAAGTGTAGGAGGGACGTCATTCTGAATGAGCTTGTAAATAATTCCTGGGTGCCACAGGCTGTCAAATGATTCTCTATATCGAGGAAAACACCGGCAACGCATTCTTTGTTGTTGAAGCTGTTTGAGATATATTCAATGATTCTGTGGACTTGGTGTGTTGTGCTGTGGCCGTGTCTGAAGCCATACTGATTGGTGCTGATCATGTCATGACGGTCCAGGTGGCTCTTGAGTCTGGAATGGATGATTTTTTCGAAGACTTTAGAGCGAGTGGGTAGGAGGCTGATAGGTCTATAGTTGGCAGCTGTTTTCGGGTCTTTGCCTGGCTTTTTGAAGAGAATTACTGCTGCTTGTTTCCAGATGGTGGGGAAATGATTGGCTCTGAGGCAGGCGTTCAGGATGTTGGTAATGTGGACAATTGGTTTACGGTTGAGTATGTTTGTAAGAAGAAGTATTGAAGTATCTGAAATCTGAAATCTATGCTAACTATCAGAGCATCGGCGCGAAGCGCCCTTTCTCTTTCATCGAAGAAGTGCCGTAAGGCGATAACTTTTACTAGGATTGAACTTAGGCTTGAAAGCCCGCGTTCTAAGGCTCGATTAGATTGAAGAGAGCCAACACTTGTCGCCTTTGTAGTAGCTGCGGAAAGAGCCGCTGCCTTCTTGATGAATGTGGGGATGTCCCCGAAAGACGTCTGCAATGGCGTCTCTCACGGACGTGAGGGCCTCGAAAAGCGACGCAGGGTCTTCTGCAGTCTGGAGGCGGGGCTTGGGGTGCTGCCACCTGGCGGCACGCTCGGGAGGCTCCCTTTTGGGGAGCTTTGGTCGCTCCGGACAGGTCACGGAGGAGCTAAGGTGGGGGCCACCGCAGTTGGCACAGCAGTGGACGTTGGAATCAGCTCGGGTGGGGCAGGTACGGGAGTCGTGGCCGAGGCCGCAGTACCGACATCTGGCACCCATGTGGCATTGGCTACTAACGTGCCCGTGGTTCTGGCAGTTGTAGCACTGTGGAATGCGAGGGACCTTCCAGTACGGTTCGAAGTTAACCTTCTTACCCAGGAGGCTGCATTGGTTGAAAATCTCTCTAAAGTTTCCAGTCCGGACAACTAGGACCTGGAATATCGGTAGAGGGCTTTGGTACGAGCCCTGGTCATCTGGGCTACTCTTTCAGTTATGTAACCCTCCGCGGCAACGCGGCAGTGATGGTTTGCTGGATCGGTGTCGCGGGGCAAGCCCTTGACAACCGTTTTGAGGATGGGGCGTTTGCGATGCGAGTGGCGAAAGAATCCTGCCTTAGCATCGGCAAGTATGGCCAGGATCTTATTTTCCTCATCAGGGGTTCGTGGGTATATCTTTACGAACTTGTGATAAGGTTTGCAGCCTATATCACCTCCCACTGCATCGCGAACGCGGAGGCAGATTGCATCGCCGATATCTCCTCCGAGGAAAAGAATCGGGTCAGGTCTGCGAGCCACCTGGAATTGGGCATCAGGGGTCTTAAATCAACCGCCTCCGGAATTGGGCATCCGAATTAAGCTTGATCTTGTTATCAACCGCCTCCGGGAATTGGCATCCGGATTGAGCTTGATCTTAATATCAACCGCTTCCGGAATTGGGCTTCCCGGATTTAGCTTGACCTTCTTGACCGTCGGGACATCCATGCTTCCCTCCTGGGACCGGGCATCCGAGTTCCCTCCGGGAATTGGGCATCCGGGGTTACAGTCCCTGCCGCCGGGAATTGGGCATCCGACGACAGCTCCATGGACTCGGCCAAGGCTTGAAACTGGTTGGAGGTGGGGATTTAGCCACAACTTGCGGTACAACATCCGTCTCCATAAGAGCTTTTCTTCCGATCTCGTTCGTCTAAATTTCTTATAGCCAATTCAAACTCCTCCTTCATCCGTCTCATTTCGGCCTCGTACACGCCAGACTGGCTTAGCCGGTAGCGAAATTGCTCGTCCGTCTCTCCGTCAGGACCAAGGGCATGAACATATTTTTGTGATGAATGTTGTATGTGATGATGATTGATGTATTGAAGTAAAAATCTTTTAAATCATATGAACAAGTCAAAAATTTACAATTACTGGTAAACAATATTTAGAAAGATTTATTTATTTTTAGCACTTGTTACAATATAACCTCCTCCTCTACGTGGGTCTTTGTACAATTCACTTCACAACTTTTTCAATTCGAAATTTTGTATTATTAACTAGAATCTTTAAGCTCCCCAAATATACCGGTACCAAAGCAGCTGATTTAATAAATGTACACAAAAAATTATGAGCAAGAAGGACAGGTAGATTTCGAAGAACTTGCAAACTGGCAAAAGTTTCAAACTAAAAAAGCGAGTCATCAAGCTTATGTTGAATTTGCTGACTAAAACCATTTGGCATGGGAAGGCTCATGCACACATCAACCCAGTGGCGCACTCAGAAAATAATTATAGAGGGGGGGGGGGGGGGGACTGACCGGGGTCTCTGAGCCAACCAACGGAAAACTTTTAAAAAGATCCTTAGAATAACCGTTATTTTAAGGCATTACTTTAAGTTTATTTTAGCTCATTGAATGTAAGCTTTGAGTAGGGACTATAGAAATGAATGATAAAACCCAGCAGATAAAATAAGATATTAGTTTTTATTTTGACAAAATCTTTTTATATCAGCTGTCTTACAAAACAAAATTGAGTCTTCTTTGGGTCTTCGTCAGTGTGGATAATACACTGTCTGTGTCAACTGGAATTTCCCTGGGGATATTAAGATTGGCTAAACCATTTAGCCTACTCTCAGACATCGCGTTTCTTAATCGTGTCTTGATTCTCCGAAAAGTGGAAAAGGAGCGCTCTGCTGTGCTGGTCGATACAGTAATAGTGATGAAAAGCTTAAGTAGGATATGGAAAGATTGTTTTATCACAAATATTTTGAAAATCAATTGCATTGACGTGGTGTGCCTTTTTGTTTCGTTGGAGAAAAGCTTGCCAAAGTTCCATTTCTGCCATCAACACGTTTAACTTGTTGTTTTCCAAATCTTCATAAACTTCAATCAACTTCAAAAACGCCTCTTCTAACTCTTTACTTTCTTAACTATTCTCTGGATAAGTATGAAGCAAGCAGTGAAACCCTTTCAAAATGTTCTTGTGCTTTAAGAGACGTTCTTCCATGAAGGAAATAAAACTTTCAATCCAGGGGAAGAATACGTTAATTACGTTAATAATTAAACTCATAACAAATTACTTTGCGCTAACGCGAACAAAGAACATAGCCAAAGACTGACACAGACCTCAAAACGCGAGTGGGCGAGGCTTGATGCTAGCCGCACGCAGTTGGGTTGTGGAAGGGGAAAACCGGTTTCTCCCACCCCCCAATACAAACAAAGCAAGCGCGCGCGAGAAATGTTCCTTTGCGGAGTTTGGAATATATGAAATACGTTTTATTTAATTTTTAGTGCATTTCTTAGGCTGTGTCCTGACTACGCCACAAATGCAACAAAGGCAACAAATGCAACAAAACTTGGCGACTTGGCAGAGTCAGCCCCCAAGCAATTGCTTCGCTTGGCGCCCTTGGCGGTCGCCAAGTTTTGTTGCATTTGTTGCCTTTGTGGCATTTGATGTCGTAGTGAGGACATAGCCTTAGGAATACGAATGCAGCTAATTATTTCGTAGTTGTTGGAATGTAACTTCCGCAAACCGTATTCGTATGCGATGTGTCCACTATTAGCGGATTTAAAAACAGAATGTAATTTTTTTTTTCTTGAGGGAGGGGCTATAGCCCCTTACGCCCCTCCCCTCCCCCCCCCGTGAGTGCGCGCCTGCATCAAATTCCCATTTGGGTAATTATTGAAAATAGTACAATGCTTTCACAGAAATTAAAATGTGAAGACCCCCAAATGAATGTATCGAGGATTTATAATTTTTGCTATGGAACATAAATGGGCAGTTCTACCATAGTTTTTAATTTCAGGTATAAAAAAGTTGTGAAATTTATTTTTCCAAATCACTTTAAATATTTGTAAAAAGGTTTATAAGGTTCTAGAATTACAAAAAAAAAAATTCAGCAAGACTCATTTGAAATTTTTTTTCACAAAACATTTGGGATGGCATTTTTTTTATTAAAAAAAACGGTTTCAAAGGAACCGGTTTAAATGGCCTTATAAAAATAAATTTAAATTTTCAATGAATCCGAAGTCACGAACAAACCGGTTAGTCTTAACACAGGTTTCGGTTTTCCATCCCTAGATCATTGTGATGTTAGGAACGGAAGGTAAAGAACGGACGGTGAGAAAATTCACGATGTTTTCCGGTCGTTTTTTTTTTTTTTTGAAACTAACTCCAGTTTAATAAAAAAGGATTTTTTTTTACTCCTTATACTCCACTTTTATGTTTTTCATGATTGAAGAATCACTGTAGCCCCATCCAGGGCCTCTCTTCGCCACTTTTAGTAATAAGGTCAGTGAATGTACCAAAACCCAGGGACAAAGTAAGAAGAGAATTACACATTATAAATATTAAAAGCCACATTTTATGGAAGGAATTTGTTAAGATATAGTATTAGTTCAATTTCAAATGAATGTAATTTTTTAGCTCAAAAATGTGTTAGTTTGAGCCCTAAACTAAAAATTTAACATTCGGGACATGGGAAGGTAAGAAATTTTTCTGCATTGTTTTTTGTGTCCTAAATTTTTTTAGAGTATCTTCGCTTTAAAACTCCGTTTTTGCAATTATATAAGGACCAGTCTATTAGTATAATAAGAAAAAATTGAAATGAAATATTAATTTTGTTTAAAGTTATGCGAAAGGGGGACATAAAATTAAAATTATGGTAGAATTGCCCAAACACATCGTGCTGCTGGGAAAAACATAAGATAACATTACATCGACAATGTCAGTAGATTACATCACTTCTTTTTCGATGCATCAGTAGGAACTCACTGAGGTATTAGGTTAGGAAATTGTGGTTTTTAATTGGTTGGGTTAGCCTAGTATTGTCTGCGACCTTTTTCTGACCTCAGTATTTGTACCTCAATCTATGTTTCATTTATGATTTTCCATTTTTTTTCTCATTTCCATTATTTAAAAATTTGTTTAATGCACAATACTTTTTGTACACAAATATATTGTTGAATTAAAATTTTTTAATACACTATATCTCTTTTTACTAACAAAAAGTTATCCGCATAGACACCTTATTCGCAGCTGTTAGGTAAGTCATGAGTTTTTGTTAACAATTTCTGTCACTTGATAAAAATCTACCAAACGACATTTTTTCGATTTTAACGAAATATATTTCAACCTATAAAACTTAATTTTTAAAAGATATATATTATTAAAAAAATTATAGTTACTGGTAAATAATATTCCTTCGTTAGCAATTTGATGCATATTACGCAGTACTGCTAAAAGCATTATTTTAACGTAGTATTTAAGAACTAATTTTAACTATAATTCTGGCCAAATCTAAATATGAAATCAGTTTTTCTTTTCTAGTTAAATTTTTTAAATTGGCATGAGTTCCCTTGGCAAAATTACATCTCTTCATAGTTAACATCGACAGACCTCAGATTCATTATAATCTGAGCTTAAAAATTGTTAGCAAGAATCACCTAGATACAGCCACAAAAAAAAAATGAATTTCTGTTCTGCGGAATATACGAGTCTGTAAAAGGATTAATCCACCAAACAAACAAAAAAACAGACCCGCATAAAAAAATCTTATATCCTCATATTACGTATCAGCTGTAATTTTTACCAAATATCCAATAACTATCGAGATTCTTCTTGAAATATATACTCTCTTCGAATATATGTACAATATTATACAGATAAATAGAATTAAACGAAATATTATTACAATTATGTGATAATTAAAAACGAGATAAGTAATCAAAATTATACAATAAAAAAAAAATTATACAATTTCATAGTTAAAAATTCTTGTGATCTAGCAATAGATCGCCAATATCTGTAACCTGGCCAGCTGAGCTTGTCCTAGACAGGTTCTGGGCAACTAAATAGCCTCAGCAAATATTTTACACCTCTCCAATAACTATCGATATTCTACATAAATTCTTCTTTAATAAAGCATTTCACTAATTGTTATTTCTTTTGTAAAAATATTTTTTTTTACCTCCCTCTTGAAGAAGGATTATTTTAACTTCTGAACATGTACTCTGGTTCGACTATTTAAGTTAAAACCCAAGCCCTCCATGCCAACGATAAGGAATAATTATTATTGATCTTTTGATGAAAATGTCTAGTTTTTAAGAAAACTATTCCGTGAGGTGGCGCTGATTATAAGCGTCGATGCCTTACTTCAAAATTTTCGTCTTTGTAATCACTGTTACTCATACAATTCTTAAATGTACTTTTTTCATTTTAAGAATGGATAGCCAACTAAAGAATTTAAATTAACCAAAACTGCCACACAGTTATTAACATTCGTTTGTTTATGTCTCTAGATATGGTATGCGCAAATTCTTTAAATCAGAAATTCTTTAAATCAGACTTCTTTTTCGATGCATCAGTAGGAACTCACTGAGGTATTAGGTTAGGAAATTGTGGTTTTTAATTGGTTGGGTTAGCCTAGTATTGTATGCGACCTTTTTCTGACCTCAGTATTTGTACCTAAATCTGTGTTTCATTTATGATTTTCTACTTTTTTTTCCCTTATAACACTTCATGCATTATTTAAAAAATTTTTTTAATGCACAATACTTTTTGTACACAAATATATTGATGAATTAAATTTTTTTAATACACTATATCTTCTTTAGTAAAAAGAGTTATCCGCATAGACGCCTTATTCGCAGCTTTTAAGTAAGTCATGAATTTTTGTTAACAATTTCTGTCACTTGATAAAAAAAAAATTTACCAAACGACATTTTTCAATTTAAACGAAATATATTTCAATATATTAAACTGAATTTTTAAAAATATATATTATTTAAAAAATTATAGTTACTGGTAAATAATATTTAGCAATTTGATGCATATTACGCAGTACTACTAAAAGCATTATTTTAACGTAGTATTTAAGAACTAATTTTAACTATAATTCTGGCCAAATCCAGTTCCCTTGGCAAAATTACATCTCTTCATAGTTAAGATCGACAGACCTCAATTCTTATAATCTGAGCTTCAAAATTGTTTTGCATGAAACACCTAGATACATCCACAAAAAAATGACTTTCGGTTCTGCGGAATATACGAGTCTGTAAAA
>JAFNEN010004806.1:0-10302 GCA_019343175.1 Oedothorax gibbosus
GAGGTGAAATTCTTGGCCCGTCGCAAGACGAACTACTTTTGCGAAAGCATGTTGCCAAGAATGTTTCCATTAATCAAGACGAAAGTTAGAGGGTCGAAGGCGATCAGATACCGCCCTAGTTCTAACCATCCAAAAGATGCCAGCAGCGATCCGGCTGTTTTTCCTCAAATGACACGCCGGGCACTTTCCGGGAACCAAACTTTTTTGGGGTTTCCCGGGGGAAGTATTGGTGTAACAAGGTACCCGCGGTGAACCAGCGGGTGGATCATTATCGACCCTTTCGTCGCGAGCGAGAGAATGTAGGTGAATCTCCTCGGTCCTTTCCGTCTGCCCTCGGATGGGGCCGAGACACCGGTGCCGGTAGTCGGGCATAGTAGGGTGCCCCGGCGAAAGTGCCATACTTATGACGGATATAAGAACGCCGACCTATGTTGTACCTGATTCCGGCCGCGAGACGGCAAGAGGAGTCCCTCGTCCCTCGAGGACGCACGGGGGCTAGGTTGATAGAGACGCGCCCGCTCTGGCGGCGCCGCACTTTCGGTGTCTGGCCCATGACGTTGAAGTCCGCGACTATTCGGATATGGGGTTTTTTGAACGCAGCTGCGATGCTCCTCGAGTGTGTGTTCTGCGTCGAGTTCCGTGCACGTGGCTACCTCCGCAACCCGCTCGGCGCCTATTCCCCTGGAAGGGAGGTAGTAGTCGATGTCCTTCTCCGTCTGACAACGGATGCCCGGCCTAAGCCGGAATTTGGCACGCACCATGGAGTTCTTGAAGGTTCCGTCGGTGGCAGCTTCCTCCTCCTAGGGAGTAGTTGTTCTTGAACATTATTCTTTGAACGCAATAACATGAACGCCCTGGGTGACGGGGCGGGAATCAAAACTCTGACAACTCTATCAGTGGATACTGCTGGCTCACGTGTCGTGAAGAACGCAGCCAGCTGCGAGACTTGGTGGTGATATTGCAGAACACTTGAGCATTACTTTTTGAACGTGCGCATTGAGGCCTCGGGTTCCTGGGCCCGGGGCCTCGCCTGTCTGAGGGTCGGATAAGACTTACCGAGGAAGGTTCTTCCTTCCCATTGACCGCTCCGACTTCCACTAGTCGCCCGTTTAATAAATCTCACGAGTGTTTCTACGTCCTGTCGAAGAAGCGTTTGCCCGCGGTGCATGTTCTGTCGTGGGCGGAGGGAACGGATATTTCTCTCCTCCCCGTGGGAATGGATTGCGGCAATGCAAAAGAACACGATTGGACGAGTACGCTCGCACGTTTAACGGAGTATTTAAGGTGCCTCGAGAGGGTGGGCGTTTTGAGTTGGCCGTGTGCGTGGCAACTCCGCTGCTCGCTCGGTTTCCGTGACAAGGTGTCTCGAAGAGGGTTTTGCGTCGAGTTGCCAGTGTGCGTGCAACTCCGCTGCTCGCTCGTGCCCGAAAAGGTGCCTCGAAGAGGGTTTGCGGTCGAGTTGCCGTGGTGCGTGGGCAACTCCGCTGCTCCTCCGTGCCGAAAAGGTTGCCCTCGAAGAAGGGTTTTCTGTCGAGTTGCCGTGTGCGTGCAACTCCGCTGCTCGCTCGGGGGTGCCGAAAGGTGCTCGAAGAGGTTTTGCGTCGAGTTTGCCGTGTTGCGTTGGCAAACTCCGCTGCTCGCTCGGTGCCGAAAGGTGCCTCGAAGAGGGTTTTCGTCGAGTTGCCGGGTGTGGCGTGGAACATTCCGCTGCTTCGCTTCGGGGTGCCGCAAAGGTGCCCTCCGAAGAGGGGTTGCGTATCGAGTTGCCCCGTGTGCGTGGCAACTCCGCTGCTCGCTCGGGTGCCGCTTGGATGTGATGCGGAGACTTTCGGTGTGGGTGTTCAAGAGTGACCGTGGCGACGTGTACTCCGCCTTCCCTTTTTGGTGTCGGCCGCGTCGACTCCGCGTGGAAGTGGGTCCATGCGTTACTGAATTAACTCCTGCCACGTGCAGTATACCCCTATGTTCGACCTCAGATCAGACGAGATAACCCGCTGAATTTAAGCATATAAATAAGCGGGGAAAAGAACCAAAGGGATTCCCCTTAGTAACGGCGGAGTGAACCGGGGGGGGAGAAGCCCATAGCGCCGAATCCCCCGCTCGCATAGGGCGTGGGGAAATGTGGCGTGTTTAGAGTGAGCGTGCCGTAGACGGACTCTTGCAGCAAGTCCCCTTGACCGGGTCTGTTGCCCAAGTGGGTGCGAGGCCCATACTGCTAAGGTTCTATCCGGATGCGATCTCCTTGTAGTCGGGTTGCTTTGAAGTTGCAACCTTAATCGGGTGGTAAACTCCACCTAAGCCAAATACTTCCGTAGAGACCGATTAGCAAAACAAGTACCGTGAGGGAAGATTTGCAAAAGAACTTTGAAGCAGAGGAGTTCAAGAGGACGTGAAATCTGCTTAGAGGTAAACGGGTGGGCCCTCGAAATCCTGTGGTGGGATCATTCAGTCCGGGGTGTTGCGTCGCATGCTGGGCATGCATTATGGTACCCGTGAGGGGGCCGGCTCGGCTTAGCGTTGCGTGGCAAAAACCGACGCATTTGTTTCCCATCACGAAGGACGCCGCAACCCGTTGGTGGACGGTCTTAAGAGCGAGAAAACGGCAGGGTGCCGAGGCGTGCATTTGTGTTGTCCGCCCGGTTGTTAGCCATCTTGACGGACGGCCCGATCCCCGACCGTGCAAAAAGAGGCCCGCGCCTGGGCTTCGGGGGGGGGGGGGGGGGGGGGGGCGTCCTCCTCCTTGCGGTAAAACGAGCTATACTAGCATTCGCATGAGTTTCGTTGAGGAGGACTGCGTTTCGCACCGAACGAGTTCGTTGGCAAGCATGCGCTCCGTCTCCGTTAGGTGATAGCAGAGGCTTCGTGGGAGTGATTGACGGTTTTTCGGCCGAGTAGATCGTCACATCCACCCGACCCGTCTTGAACACGGTGACCACGGAGTCTGAACATGTGGCGCGGAGTCATGGTCTTGAAATAGCGCCGGCGGCGAAATGAAAGTAGCAGTGCAGGCGGGGTCGGTCCGCATTCGGTCCCCGTTCCCCATCGCGGGCGGGGCGCACCAGAGGAGAACCCGCCGCGTTTTCCACTTGTAGGAAGTGGCAGAGAGTTTGAGCGCAACACGTTGGACCCGAAAGATGTGAATACTATGCCCGGACGGACGTAGGCCGAGAAACTCTGGTGGAGGTCCGTAAGCGGTTCTGACGTGGCAAATCGTCGTCAGATCTGGGTCTAAGCGGCGTTAGCCCAATCGAACCATCTAGTAGCTGGTTCCCTCCGAAGTTTTTCCCTCAGGATAGCCCTCATTGAATTCAGTCTCACTGGTAAAGCGATGATTAAAGAGGCCTGGGGCCGAAACGATCTCCCTATTCTCAAACTTTAAATGGGTGAGAGTCCGCCTTGCATGTGAAAGGCCGGACGGAAAAGGATGAAAGTCCCAGTGGGCCCCCTTTTGGAAAGCAACTGCGCTTGTGGATGAACCAAACGCCCTTTTTTAAGCGTGATCGAGCGCTCATAAACCCCATAAAAAGGTGTTGGTTGCTTAGATTTCGGACAAAGGGGCCCATGAAGGTGGGAAAATTTCGCTAAGGAGTTTGAACAACTCACCAACCCGCCCGCAACTAGCCCTGAAAGGATGACGCCCGCTTTGGGCCTTACCGGGCCGCTACGGCAAGTTCCCTCGTGGAGGTTAGGGCCGCAGTGAGTAGGAGGGTCGCGGTGGCGTGCGTTAAAGGGTTTCCGGGGCGGAGCCCGCCTGGAGGCCGCCACCGGTCAGATCTTGGTGAAAGTAGAAAATCTCAAGTAGAGCCTTGAGGACTGAAGCTGGAAAAGGGGTTTTCCATGTGAACAGCTTGAACAGGGGTCAGTCCGCCCCCAAGGTCGGAGAAACCTTTCCCGAAGCGAAACCCCCCTGCCGAACGCAAACCTCTCGTGTTTGGCTCGCGCCGACCGAAAAGGAATGGGGTTAATATTCCCCAACCGGACACGGAGATAGGTCCTTCGGGACCAAGTCGGTAACGCAACCAACTCGGAGACGTCGACGGAGCCCCGGGGAAAGTTATTTTTTCTTTGTAAGATTCGTGTCCCTGGAATGGGTTTCGTCCGGAGGATAGGGAGGGCTGTTCCAAAAGCCCGCGTCTCTTGCGGTGCCCGGGTCGCCTCTGTTGGCCCTTGAAAATCCGAGGGAGATAGTGTAATTTTTTCGTCCCGGGTCCGTACCCAACCGCATATCTCCAAGGTGAACACCTCTAGTCACTAGAACAATGTAGTAGGGAAGTGGGGCAATTTCCCGATCCGAATTTTGGGGGATAAGGTTTGGGCGTGGGGGCCGGGCTCGTCGGGTTGAGGTCCTTGCTGGGGGAGCCGTACCGGGACGGGCGGGACTGGCTGCTGTCAAACGTCCGGTTCTGCTCGGCCCCAATGGGTTTTTTTTCTTGTTGAAAGCCTGGCTGGAAACTGGGGGGGCCGGACTTCGGTCTGCACTAATGGGGCGTCGAGGGGCGACTACGGTCCGACCACAATCTGGCACGGACTATGGGAATCCACTTTCTAATTAAAAAATACATTGCGAGGGCCCGGTGAGCGGTGGACACCATGTTTTTCTGCCCAGGGCTCTGAATGTAAAAAAAGTGAAGAAATTCATCCAAGTTTCGGGTAAAGGGCCCGGAGTAACTATGACTCTCAAAAGGTAGCCAAATCCTCGTCATCTGATTAGTGACTGGCGCATGAAGGATTAACGAGATTCCCAACTGTCCCCCCTCTACTATCAGCGAAACCCCCGCCAAGGGGAACCGGAAATTGGAAATCAGCAGGGAAAGAAGACCCTGTTTAGCTTGACACTAGTCTTAGTTTGTGAAGAGACATGAAGGTGTAGTATAAGTGGGAGGTGCTTGCACACCGTCAGTGAAATACCACTGCTTTCATCGTTTTCTTTACTTTTCATCGTAAGCGGAAAGCGACCCCTAAGGATCACGCTTCTAGCCCCAAGCGCGCTGCCTCCTTGTAGCGCGCGATTCGCTCCGAGGACAGATTCAGGGTGGGTTTTTTTGGCTTTGGGGCGGTTACATCTGTCAATGGTAAAGCAGATGTCCCAAGGCGAGCTCAGCGAGTGAACAGAAAACCTCGCGAGAGCAAAAGGGCAAAAGCTCGCTTGATCTTTATTTTCAGTATGAATACGGACCTGCGAAAGCAGGGGCCCATCGATCCCTTTTGACTTTACGAGTTTTATGCAAGAGGGGGTCAGAAGAGTTAAACCCCAGGGATAACTGGCTCGTGGCAGCCAAACGTTCATAGGGCCGGGGGGGGGGGGTTGCTTTTTGATCCTTCGATGTCGGCTTTCCTTCATTGCGAAGCAGAATTCGCCAAGCGTTGGATTGGTTCACCCACTTAAAACAAGGAACGTGAGCTGGTTTAAAAACCGTCGCGAGACAGGGTTTTGTTTTAACCTACTGATTACTCGTCGTTGCATAGTAAAACCTGCTCAGTAAAGAGAGGAACCGCAGGTTCGGAAAACTTGGTTCAAAAGTGCTTGGTCGAGAGGCCATTGGTGCGAACTACCATCCGTGGGTTATGACTGAACGCCTTAAAGTCAGAAACCCGTCTAGTCGATGCAATGGCCGATACCGTTCGTAACCCGACGCTGCGTCGGTGGGCAACTTTAGCCGGGGTGTAACATCTTCCCGACTGTGGCAGGCTACCCTGGCGACGAGGCCTATCCGGTCCGGGGCATTCTCCGGGACGCCTATTTTTGTGCGTCCTTTTGCTCTAGATCCAACCCCTCTGGGTGCGATGCGCGGGTGCCAAAAACGTCTGTAAAAGACTTTAGTACTAGTCTGGGTGTTGTACGTATTAGAGCAGCCACCATACTGCGATATACTGAGACTTATCCTCTGACTGGGAGATTTGTTGGAGAGACCATGAATCATTTTTTTTTATTTTTTTTTAATCCGTTGGTCTTGTCTCATTGAGGATTTTGAAATTTTTTAATTTTTTAAATTATACTAATTCAGTTGTTTTATTTTGATCCATGCCGAGCAGAAACTGGGAACTTAGAAAACCCTTACGAACTTAGAAAGTTTAGTATTCATTTTTTTCTCGCTGTCGATAAATTTTAGTTGAATTCGGACTTTAAATTTTTGTTTAAATTTACTAATTCGGTTTTATTTTGATCCATGCACAGTAACTTCGAACTTAGAAAATAACGCCTCGTTGGGACTGGAAAAGTTTTAAACTTCATATTTTCTCGTCTTGTCGAATTGGAATTTATTATTGAATTCGGACTTTAAAATTTTTTTTTAATTTTTACTAATTCAGTTGTTTTTATTTTTGATCCATGCCGAGAAGTAACTTCGAACTTAGAAAATAACTCCTCGTTCGGACTTAAAAAGTTTTAGTACTTCATATTTTTCTCGTCTTGTCGAATTGGAATTTAGTATTGAATTCGGACTTGTAAATATTTTCGAATTTGCAATAAGTTAGGATTTCATTATAATAAGTTAGCTATTTCATATTTTACACTACTAAATGCAATTGCTTCCGCCCATTTCCCCCGAGTTTGCAACCGTAATAATTAAATTAATAATTTTAAATTATAATTTTATATATAATTTTGGCTAAGTCCCCAAAAAAGTTTGGTACTGTCGAAAATCTTGTTGAAAATCTTAGGTTAATAAGCAACTAAACCCATCCATAGTCAAGGTGCAACATGTTCAACGATATAACTCTCGATTACTTAATACCATTGTTAGAAGTTTATTTTCGATTTGCATTGTTGCCCAATTCACATTGCAACCGCGTTTAAAATATTACTAACTCAATAATGAAATTATTAATCTGTTTTAATCATTCATTTACTTATCGTTGTTCTAAATGACGTTGAAGAACGCCCTATATATATTTGATTATATTATTTCAGGACCCGCTTAGGTATATCATGAGAGCACCAAGTCATGTGATACCCAAGTCATGTGACCAGCACGAAATATCCATGGCGCCATCTACATAGGAATGTGAACTTTATTAATTTTATATTTTATTATTATGGTAAATATTATAGTAAATTTTATTTATTATGGCGTTATATTTATTATTATTATTAATTATATTTATTATTATTATTATTATTACCCGCGCGCGTCGCAAATCCTACATATTAAAAACATGTTACCATGGTTGATATTTTAAAGCAGTCTAATATCTAAAAAGTTAAATTCCAAAAATTAACAAAAATGTAAAAAATATTAAATTTTAAAAAAATACTAAGAATTGTTTAAAAACCTTAAATTGTGCAATAAAAATATTTTGATAACATCCATCGTCACTTGACTGCGGTTCAAATTACGACGCCCGCCCGTCGCCAATTGCCACCGTGTAGCTCTGATAATGCCTGACTTTGAAGAAAACGCATAACATTCGCCAAAAAATCCTTTATTAAAAATTACTTAATTAACCAATTTTAATAACCAATATAACAGACTACTGACTTACTATTTCCAGCCTCCTTTAGGACACAGACAATTATGCCTCGTAATTCACAAGACAAATAATTTAAACCGATTAGTTTTAAGAGATTAGTTAACTTAAATTGTTCAATAAAAATAATTTTGAAAACATCCATCGTCACTTGACTGCGGTTACGAAATTACGACGCCCGTCACCAATTGCCACCGTGTAACTCTGATAATGCCTGACTTTGAAGAAAACGCATAACACCGAAATCGTGAAATTCTGGATTAGTTTTAAGAGATTAGTTAACTAAACTAGTAAAATTAACAAATAATATTACATTATTTTATATTTTTAAATTTGTTTAAATTAATTTAATAAATTTAAGGAATGAAATTTCACTCAACTTATTTTAAAATCTTTTATTAAAAATTACTTAATTAACCAATTTTAATAAGTAACGACTTTAAGAATAACCTAATTGAATATTAAACAGACTACTGACTTTCTATTTCTAGCCTCCTTAAGGACACAGACAATTATGGCCTCGTAATTCACAAGACAAATAATTTAAACCGATTAGTTTTAAGAGATTAGTTAACGTTAATTGTTCAATAAAAATATTTGAAAACATCCATCGTCACTTGACCAAAATTAACAAAATGTAAAAAAAATTAAATTAGTAAAAAAAATACGAAGATTGTTTAAAACCTTAAATTGTTCAATAAAATAATTTTGAAAACATCCATCGTCACTTGACCAAAAATTAACAAAAATGTAAAAAAATTAATTTAGTAAAAAAAATACTAAGAATTGTTTAAAAAACCTTAAATTGCTCAATAAAATAATTTTGATAACATCCATCGTCACTTGACTGCGGTTCAAATTACGACGCCCGCCCGTCGCCAATTGCCATCGTGTAGATCTGATAATGCCTGACTTTGAAGAAACGCATAACATTCGCCAAAAAAATCCTTTATTAAAAATTACTTAATTAACCAATTTTAATAACTCAATTAAACAGACCACTGACTTACTATTTCCAGCCTCCTTTAGGACACAGACAATTATGCTCGTAATTCAAAAAGACAAATAATTTAAACCGATTAGTTTTAAGAGATTAGTTAACTTAAATTGTTCAATAAAAATAATTTTTGAAAACATCCATCGTCACTTGAACCAAAAATTAACAAAATGTAAAAAAAATTAATTTAGTAAAAAAATACTAAGAATTGTTTAAAAACCTTAAATTTGCTCAATAAAAATAATTTTGATAACATCCATCGTCACTTGACTGCGGTTCAAATTACGACGCCCGCCCGTCCAAATTTTTTATATAAAAATGTTTATCATCTGCAAAATACAACAGATCCAAAAGAAAATTAAGTCATTTGCATTTTTGTTGGATATACACAGTCAAAGTTGAACGCCCATAATGTTAAAATTTTTCACAAACTTTTATTCATACCTCCACAAATAAAATGAATTAAACAAAGAATGTTTTTCATTATATACTTCTTAATCTTCCAAAAATCAAATCACACAAGTTTTTTCATTTTTAATATTTTTTTTATTCGAGATTTATTACAAGAAGAGATTATAAGAAATTACGAGACATAATTGGCTGTGTCAAAGCTCCGAAAGGAGGTAGAAATATGTTAAATTAATATACTGAATAGTAATAAAACTAAATAAATATTTATGGATAAATATTTATAATTATTATATTTTAAAATGCACAAATTACGAGACATAATTGGCTGTGTCAAAGCTCCGAAAGGAGGTAGAAATAGGTTAAATTAATATACTGAATAGTAATAAAACTAAATAAATATTTATGGATAAATTAACAGACTTGAGACTTATCAGACTTGAGAACGCCATATCCACTGAGCTACTGAACCCTGGTGCTTCTCAGGTTCAAAGCTTAAAATTATTATTCATGGCGCCATCTACATATTCAAAGTGAAGTTTATAATTGGATCTGTATTGTAAATATCATTATAAAAACTTAAGATTTTGTCGTTTCGCGCCATAATTTTAATAATACTGAATTTTTTTTATACTGAATAGTAATAAAGGAGGTAGAAATATGTTAAATTAATATACTGAATAGTAATAAAACTGAATAAATATTTATGGATAAATATTTATAATTATTATATTTTAAAATGCACAAATTACGAGACATAATTGGCTGTGTCAAAGCTCCGAAAGGAGGTAGAAATAGGTTAAATTAATATACTGAATAGTAATAAAACTAAATAAATATTTATGGATAAATATTTATAATTATTATATTTTAAAATGCACAAATTACGAGACATAATTGGCTGTGTCAAAGCTCCGAAAGGAGGTAGAAATAGGTTAAATTAATATACTGAATAGTAATAAAACTAAATAAATATTTATGGATAAATTAACAGACTTGAGACTTATCAGACTTGAGAACGCCATATCCACTGAGCTACTGAACCCTGGTGCTTCTCAGGTTCAAAGCTTAAAATTATTATTCATGGCGCCATCTACATATTCAAAGTGAAGTTTATAATTGGATCTGTATTGTAAATATCATTATAAAAACTTAAGATTTTGTCGTTTCGCGCCATAATTTTAAATATATACTGAATTTTTTTTATACTGAATAGTAATAAAGGAGGTAGAAATATGTTAAATTAATATACTGAATAGTAATAAAACTGAATAAATATTTATGGATAAATATTTATAATTATTATATTTTAAAATGCACAAATTACGAGACATAATTGGCTGTGTCAAAGCTCCGAAAGGAGGTAGAAATAGGTTAAATTAATATACTGAATAGTAATAAAACTAAATAAATATTTATGGATAAATATT
>JAFNEN010004816.1:0-18253 GCA_019343175.1 Oedothorax gibbosus
AATAACACATGACGTTTGGTGTCGAATCTTGTAGGGTTTTTTTTTCACGTCAAGTGAAAAATCCCATACATGAGCTGGTACCTAGCGTAACCTTATTGCGCCCATGTCATTGAACTCCACAGATTTAGAGAGTACTCGTTTACTTAGTGTATGAGCTTGGCTAAAGTTACCTGTATTATTATAGTGTTATTGAAGGTTCTTAAAGCTTTCGTTTCATGATCGTTATCAATCGTCACATTAAACAACAGAAATATTTAAGTATATGATTGGATATTTACAGCAATTTTCCAAAGCAACGTGTAAATTGTGACGGACGGTACGGTTCCGTTGCTCAGGAAACCCAGGCATAAGAACTGAATTTTTGTTACGCGACGGCTAATCATACCAGGACCTACTACTGATGGCCGAATCTGAATGTCCATGAATATTAATCATGGAAAAAGTGAGACTCGGAGACATCATTTATGATTACGGCGAAAAACCATTTATCTTTAGACAATCGGGATGAAAAGGGGGAGGATCAGCTGACCTCATTAAGGGGGAATGGGCGCGCTGGACCGCGGATCTCCAAACTCAAGTGCCTCAGTGTTAATCCTATGGCGAAAAAAAAAGTTTTCGCTCCCACATTTCTCCGGCTGTATTGAATATTTTTACAAACGGGTTTTTTTTAAAATAATAAATGTAGATAACTTACAGGTCTCTATCTTCCCACTTTTTGAAATTTCTTCGAATATTTTGTGTAAAATTATTTATTGAAAATTAAAATATATATTCCAACTAATTTCAAAGAGTGGGAAGGTCGGGACCTGTAAGTCAGCTGCATTTATCACATAAAAAAAATCCGATTGTAAAAATATTCAATACAGCCGGAGAAATGTGGGAGCGAAAATTTTTTTTTCGCCATAGGATTAACACTAATGCACTTTGCTTTGGAGACCCCCGGTTCCGCGCGCCCATTCCCCCTTAAGATTTTGTGTGGTAAGTCTTAGCCTACTGGGTAATTCCATACAATATTATCCTGTCTGTAGTGTAAGTCACGTTTGTAAAAAGTGATTATCACTACACTTTTTAACATTAAATGAAAAATAAATTGTGGAATAGTTAATCTACACTTATTATAACTAAATAATGTAATGTACTTTGTTTAATTTGATTTATTTTTTTAATTTAAAAAGCTTTTAATCTCCTCTTAAATCGTGACTTACACTACAGTTATATGGAATTAGCCCTACTCAACTTTAAGGCCACATGATCTTTTTAGGGACGACACACGCCGTCCTTCCAGCTGGGATTTTCGTATTTTCCAAAGAAAAGGTTCTGAACGTACTTTTCAAGTTCCAAACAGGTTTCGTTCCTCTCTCTCGGAACAGCCGAAAGACCGAACCGGACGGATAGTGTGGTAGTATGTTGGCCTTATTAGTGGAGTCGGCAGTATGTGAGCTAATTTAGTCCATTCGCGGAAATCTGATAGCTGAACGTAACAAATTGTTAAGAAGATATTTGCCGAACACACGAAATAGTTATGTTGTTGCTTAAGAAGCAAGTTACTTTAATTCATTGCCAACGTTCATCTCATCCTTGTGCATTACCCCTTGAAGGGGTGTAAAAGGGGGGGGGGTTAAGGGGTTTTTCGATACCTCATTTCCGGTTTACACATGTTAACCATATTACAAAGCTGAAACAAGATCGAAACATGCTACTTGATGACCATAATTTAAGTGTGTAACGTGGTTGTTTAAAAAAGTTTAAAGGTTTACATCTTGCGAAGTCACTATACAGTTTCTTTTACACTTTTTTTTTTTAAATACCCACTCCCCGTCGCTGACAATCGAAAGGCTGTTGTTTGACTTTGAAGTTATCATTGGAAGGACCCGGGAACGTTGGTTTATAATGTTGACCACAGCATCGTTTAAATGGAGATGATATGAAAAGAGAATGGATGGATTTACTGTGATAATTTTTGAGTTTTCAAATTATGTAGTCTTAAATATCTTCAATTAAAGGGATTAAAAAAAAAACATCGATAACTCTGAAGTGTAAAATTTTCAATTATTTTTTGTAATTTTATATTTAACTTTATCGTCAAATATATGTTTAGTATATGGAGGGCTCAGAATACAAGTGAACCAAGTCCATAAAAAGCTTCTTTGTGCTTCAGAGGTTTTACATTTCAGCTTCATAACAAAATTACCTTATAATTTTTTTAAAATTATAAATTAAATTGTTTAAATTCGGAATTTCTAGATAGTGCATGTAAATTGCTCTGCTAACTCAAAAATGGCAAAAAAATGAGCTTGGTTCATTTGTTATCTAAAACCACCTACGTTGAAGTAAATTTACTTCTAGTATTCCTAATTTGTTTCACTCATCAATGCAAGCAGCATTGTTCATGGGAATATTTATTATGATTTCACGCTCTCCGAACTGCCGTTTCATTGGTTGTTTTGTTTTCTTTCCATACTACTTGAAACAAGCTCATTGGTTTTTTTTATAACGACACGCGCTCGAACTGGAATTTCATGGGTGTTTTTTTTTTTTGCCAAAGTGTTGTAATAATTTGCAAAGTGCAAAAAAATTGAAATGGATCGAATCGGAATGAAACGAAAAATTATGAAAATAAAATTTATAAATAAACTTTTGAAAAAGAAAAGTTGGTAACAAAATTAAACATTTGTTACATTTTTCTTATATTAAGTTAAAATATATCCCATTAAAAGTATAAATAATTATAACATAATATTTCATTATAATGAGTTCATTTTAATGTGATATGGAGGTGGTGAATATGTGTGTGTGCGTCTGCGCGCACTTCGCTTTAGCTGCTTCTCCACCAAATTAGTTATTATCTAAATATTAGCTGTGAAATTATTTGTACTATTTAATTATTATTTTTAATTACTTATAATAAGGGAAAAAAATCGTCGACAACCGCTTGTTACTAGAAATCAACCCAAAGCAGCGGTGTATGAGAAAACAAGTAGGTCTGTAACAGAATCTGTCACTTAACCCGCTTCCACACAACAGTTGTGTTTAACTTGTAAAAAGGCGCCAAACAGAGCATTAATTCTATCACGGCCCCACTCGATCCGTTCCGTTCACTACACTACACTTAATATTAAGTGTAGTCACGCAGTGAACGGATCGAGTGGGGCCGTGATTCTATATTAAACATTTACACGCTAAATTTGGCTAGTTTCATTTATTTTATTTCGAAAATTCAATAATTATTACTTATCGTTTGTAAAAATTAATTTATATTTCAAAGAATAGATATGTAATATTCATCGCGTTAAAATATAATGAAAACATTTCATATCAACGTACAAAGAATCTCGTAGTGAAATATATTTGACGTCATTTCAAACTGATCGATGTCGCAAAAATAAATTTATTTTAATTTATCGTCTAAAAGAATTAAAGTTTCTCGAGCGATTGTTGCAAATGGCAATGGTGATTTAATTCTAATAAAAATGGCTTCCTATGCTTTTTGAATGAGCATTAAATTTTGCAGTTTTTTAAATAATTGAAGTACTTCAAATTCGAATTCTTTTCTGAAATTTTCAATGTATTATAATTTCGATGCGCTGAATTTTGTGACGTATCACACTTGTCTGTAGCATTTGTAGGTTGGTCTATGAAAGTGGGTGACGGACGGACAGACAGACGGACGGACTGAAGGATTATAATACATTCCGCTTTTTACGTTATAAACGTAGTGCGGAAGCTAAAAATGATATAAAACATGCACTAGTGCAGAAGATACAAAATGTAGTCACTTCAGGAGGATAGTTTTAGAAATGAACAAATGAGGAAATTTGGAAATTACACTGTGGTAGAAGTACTCTTTATAGAAATGAAGAATCTTATTCTAGAATTATTTTTGGCGCAATCGATATTTCCTTATTAAAATGACGAAGGTATGCTTCAGTATTTTTTTTCTGTTAGGTTAGGTTAATTTGAATTATCGTCGCACTAGAACTACACGAGGACAAATTGTGACGGGCGTCGTAATTGAGAACTACAGTCAAGTAAGGAGACGACACCTGAGTAGGTGCCAAACGCAACCGTTAAAGGCGACACCATACACAGCGTTGGGACTTGGGAGCATATTTAACGTGTACTCCCTCTATACGGGGTATTGTTAGTCGGACATTTTTGGCTGCATGGGCTGTTTATAGGTCGGCGATTGTTTTGGCGATGCATAGACCCCCAACGCATTCTAGAGTTACGATACTTTAGAAGCTTAGTGGCTCTGCTCTATTAATCAGGACACAGGTTTGAAAGTTCATGTTTCCGCCTTTCGTCCCTTCAGAGGGTAAATTTAATAAGTTTCTTGAAAACAAAACAAGGAGTTTGGCCCGACCATTTGACCAAATTATCTGTAATTAGCCCCACTTCCCTTTGTTTCGGTCACATCCAGCCCACATTTTATGAAATGCAGCTGCACTCAAATATATTACAACTCAGAATATTTTTTTTTAACACAATGCAAAAGGCATCGTTTTTTTAATGTTTTATCGTATACTTCGAACACTCAACTATACTACGTTTGACAATTTAGGAGTACATGGTAGCGTTGCTACCTCCACCTCCGGTATGGCGGGAATGAAAACATGGCAGAATGGTAATGAATGGCCGCGAAAAAGCGAGTGGGGGAGTAATGGCGGGGAATAGGACAAGGACAAACAAAAAGATGCAACAAAAGACCCCAAAAGAGAGGCGGATGACAATGCGTGGCAATTAAGCACCCTCCCGGGGGAGTGGTGACAAAAATTCAAGGGGAATCATGGCAAAAGGTCAAGTGTCGGTCAGGGTTCAAAAAGGGTAACTGTAGAAACTAGGGAACAGCCAACAGGCTAAGAAAAAGGAGGATTGTTGGGTGAGAAATCAGGTCGCTGACACTTGATTAAATTAAGTATAATATTATAAAATAAAAATTATAAACAAAAGACTGGTAACGCAATTAATTCAGTTTTAAAATTCGAGTTGTTTTTAGATAATTGATACTGATTTTTAAAGGATAGACAGACTGATAGATGAATAAATTAAAAGTATATGTGATGACATACTTTTGAAACTAAAAAAAATATCTTTAAAATTGGATTATTAAAACTTGAGATGATACGGAGTGGCCCGGGGAGGCGTAGACGGGCGAAAGGAAAATTTCTACCGTATCGAATAATATTATCGGCAGGAATCGAACATGCACCAGTTACAGTACTCAGACTGTAAGCGTAATAGGCTACAATCAAAATCAATAGGCCACCCGGGCCCCCGCAGAATAGTCTTCTTTAGATAAATTTGGTACTTTAATAGCGTCCGGCTTTCTATTTCGGACCTTTTTAAAGCTTTAACACTGCTAATTATGCCCCGCCGACACCTGAGCTGGCACCCAACTGGACTTTGAGCGACATCGTACGCTTACGGCGGCGGGACTTAGGACTCCTCAGATTTAACGAGCACGTCTATCCCAATATTTTCGGTTATTTTAGTCGGATTTTGGCTGCATATTTCCGTCCATAAGAAAGCAGTGACTGCCACCGGGTTGGATCCCGCGTCAAACGCTTGCCTTCCGATCTGGGCTGAAAGCGTGCCCATTGCTTGACCGACTGGGCTACCACGCTCCAAGAAATAATTTATTTTCATTGAGAATGAAAAAATAGTAGCATCATATGTGAATGATTTGCGAAACTACTATTTTACTAGATTTAAACTAGTTATTTTCGCCCTCTGATTTTGCAGTCCAGTCTTTGAAACTCAATACTGGACTGCACATTTGTGTTGAAACTCAAGATCTGAAACATACAATGGGGATGTTTCTGATCTCATAAATAAAAATATACATAGTAGTTGCTAGTGTAAAGCACTAGACCTGATCATTTTACTATTAGACTGCCAGACACATTTGAATTGGTTTACATAACATCGCACTACTCCTACAGTGCCACAAGGTCAGAGTAGAAAATAAGTGTTCAATAACACGAAAAATACGATTGAGCAGCAAACCATACCAGTTACGTGTTTTTCGTCTCAGTAGTTGTAAGGAATTTATAGTTGAAGCATATTTAACGTGCACTCACTCTACACGGTATTCATCAACGGATTTTTCGGTTACAAGCCGAAAGTTCAATGCTTGGATCCGAAAAAACGCCTTACTTAATAGGGCTCCCCAACCCTGGTCCACCCAGGACTGTCGAGCTACTGATGATGAAGAAAACTAATTTTAGACCTATAAGTTCTCATTTGTTAGAAAACTTAAATACGAGTGTTTATGGAATAACGTAAAAATGCAACAATTTTAAAAATAATAAAAAGATATTGCAGATATAAGCAAAACGAAAAATATATAAGCAAATTTACTAGAAGTAGATTGAAACTGCGTTAAGCAGAATAGTGAACAGCGTCAAAACTAAATATGATTAGTTGGTAATTTATTTATTTTTAATTTTCACTTTTTCCAGCCACTTTTTTTATTGCAGAAATTGTAATATAATGTATCATATATTGGAGTTTAAAAACACAACAGCCACAAAATGTGGCTCTGTTCCGCTGCTGAAAATCGTTGATTATGATATTTAAAAAAGTACACATCAAGTGTTTAAATTTTACTTAGTAATTAAGTTACATAAATTAAACCATTTTTCTCATCCGTACCTAACTAATAAAATCAAATTTTCGTTAGTCTTGCAACAACTTTCTCGAAATAATAATTCATATTTAATTTTTTGTTAATACCAATCTTTAATTTTGACAGTTTCTTATATAAAAAAAAACGTAAGTACATTTTTAGAAAAATATGATTAAATGTATACCTTAGTATTTTATGCATCGTTCGCTTTAATTGAAGCGAGCGGTAATAGACTAAAATTTTCCTACTGTAGGGATGTAAACTGCAGTAACTATATAGACTTATACTGCCGTGAGCAGGTAAACTGAAGTAATCGCAACAATGAGTTGTACCATTTTTGATCTGAAATAAAAAATTTCCAGTATGTTTTCTTAATTGTTAGAGTAACTGAGTGCTTGCAACAATGGTCCAAGTCATTATGGAAGTTACTGCAGTTTACCTGCCCACGGCAGTATAGACCATTGTTGGAAGCACTCAAATATCTCTACTCTATAAGGAAATACACTTATGGACTGATTATTTCAGAGCAAAAACGGTCCAATTTGTTGTTGTGGTTACTGGAGTTTACGCGCTTACAGCATTTCGATTGCGTGATATTGTAATTTATACAGTCATTATATACACTCCAGCATGCAACAAAACGATCCTAGACAAGATTTCTCTCTGGAGCACCCTCACTTGCCATATATGTTGTTGCCGCCTCTCACATCTGAGGTCTTCCCATTATGTCTGCATCATCTTTGTTGTCCAATGTGCCTGCCATCCTAACGACTGCACGCGCTTGACACAAAAATATCAACTTATTAATAAACAACAACAGTATTCTTCCACTAAACATAATGCATGAAGCATTGTATTTTAGAATTAAAGGCACAGAGTACAATTCTTTACGACGACGACGTTTAACAGATTAAGGAGTACATGGTAGCGTAGCTACCTCCACCTCCGGTATGGCGGGAATTAAAACATGGCAGGATGGCAATGAATGGCCGCGAAAAAGCGAGTAGGGGAGTAATGGCGGGGAATAGGACATGGACAAAACAAAAAGATGCAGCAAAAGACCCCAAAAGAGAGGCTGATAACAGTACGTGGCAATTGAGCACCCTCCCAGGGGAGTGGTGACAAAGATTTAAAAGGGATCATGGCAGGAGTACAATTCTTTAGTTTGAAAAAAAATATGAAAAAATTATATATTAATTTTTTTAAGAGAAAAGTTGATAGTTACAAATAAAAACATTTATACAAAGATTATAAAATTTTATATTCATTACATATAATAATTGTTTAAGATATATGTGTATTTTAGACACTTAATATAGGGTGGTTTATTAACCCACGGTATAGTAGCACCGTGATCAGACCCCCCCCCCCCACCAACTGGGGTGACAAATGAGGGGTGGGGAGATAACAATTTTACTTTACAATTTGGCGATTAACAAAGCCAGCTTTTGCGTTAAAATAAAAAAAATGTAAGCTTAAAATAAAAGATTATCCCTGTAAATTTTACGGTATATTTCTAGCACACCAGATGACAGTTTTTTCTGTAAAAACTACACTTTTTTACAGCGTAGGAGACGCATTTTTAGGAAGATATACATTTTTCTTCCATCACGTCCAAGCATCGTCAGGGCATAAGACTCCCCTAGATGCATTGGATCTACTAAAGTAGGCAGAGTCGTGACAACTTGGCGGTACGGCAACCAGCGGTATATGCTAAATTATGTAGTACTTGGCAAGGCTCACTCAAAACTATCATCCTTCAGTAGTATATTTAATAAGAAGCTTAAAAATTAAACAAGGAGTTTCGCCATAGCCCGACCAGTCGACCTAATTATCTGCAATTTGCCCCACTGCTCTTTGTCTCGTAAACTGATAGGTCACATCTAGTCATAGCCGTATATGGACTGTAGCTGCAATTATGAAGTTATAGCTTATTTTCCTTTCCTACAATGCCACTAGCATCGTTCTTTTAAATTGTGCAACAAGTTAATCCGCGGCATTAATCGGAGATCGAAATAACAATACGAAGTATCGACGCGAAGCGTCCTTACTTCTCCATCTAAGACACCCCAAAATGGGAGAGCGTTTGTGATTTCCAAAAGTAAACTAAAAGTCCATATAAAAATAATGTGGAAAACCCGTAGGAGAGACCCCAGGGCAAAGCGATAGGCTTGTCTAAAATAAAACAATGATGAAAATGAACACCAAAAAAGTGCAAAAAGGATAATGAACACATATCGTTAAGCAGTGGATATAACAATGCTAGTCAAAGTGAAACTTGTCGTTAGGGTAAAAATAATATTAGTTAAGGAAAAACTTAACTGTCATAACGGTATTACAAAGATTATTAATTACTTATATAACTATTATAAATAAAACAATTATAAAATAAAAAAGTGGTAGTGTATTTAATTCATTTTTGAAATCTGTGTTGTTTTTTTATGTAATAGATACTTAAATTTTTAATTTTCTTCGAATTATTTCTAACGGGCAGACATATACGGATGGATGGATAGACTATAAGTATATCTGATGACATAATTTTCAAACCAAAAAATAGGATCTTTGAAACTGGACGATTATAACGTATATTGATACAGAAGGAGGAGAGCACATACGAATTATCGGATGATTTCAACCGTATCGAATAATATTTTTATATAGTAAAGTATTTTTTTAAAAGCCTAAACAGCTAAAAATATTAAACATTTTACACCTGTGTTTACAATTTAAGATATAATAAATGTTATATAGTAGTCAGTTACACTTATAACGCCAATTTTCATGATATAGATTAAGTTACCGTTAAGAAATGGAGCTTGAGACGACTAACTTTTTTTAATTATTTAATTTTCATTATTTTATTTATTTGTTTTATATAATTGGTACTCATTTGTAGACAACCGTTTTTGCACATTTGTTACTGGAAATCATCCCAATGCAGAGGTGTATGAGCAAAAAAAATAAATTATATAAACTTCTAGTAGTGCGTGCGTGCTAGTGTAAACTTCTAAAGTAACAGTTAAGATACTTATTTTACTTTTCTCTTTAAATTATTTGGTTTAAAGTATTTAAAACTGTCTACTAAAATGAAATGCAGTTAACCTTTAACCTTAAATTTCCACAATCCTCAAAATAAACCTTACCAAATTGTTTTAAAAGAATGAAATAAGCTTTTGATTCAGTAGTTAATTTTTTTTTGTTAATCGTTAGTTCAAATGTACTGTGTAAAAACATTTTAGTAATCTTGTATGGTTCTGTAATTTTTTAATGTTCATCCTTTCAATGTATGCAAATACTTTTAAAATTTTATAAAGCTTTTAATTCCAATTTTACATAACTTTTAATTATTTATCTTCGTTGCATAAGTATTCTTCCTTTTAAATGAACTTTAATTTTTTTAATTGTCAGTTTACTATGGTTAGTAATTTTATTTCTGATATTTTTTTCTCAGGAATTTTGTTTCATATTTATTTTGAATAATATTGTTCTTTAAATGTTGCAATATTGATTATGATTTTAATTTTCTAGATCCTCTTTTTCTGTTTTGAATTCCTAAAATTCATTTCATAAGAAGAATTTTCATCAAAAAAGAAGTAAGAATCAATTTTTTTGTCAAGCTTCACTTTATCTATTCATCAATATGTGTGTTACTTTTATATAAAGATTTACGTGAATATTACTTTTTATATAAAGATTTATGGAATTTCTTACTTTAAAAAATATAAATGACACTTTTTTATCGTAGTTTTTAAAATAAAAAATTCATTTTCTTTTATTTATCAAAAGATAGATATAACAATTTTATGCTATTTTTGTAAATAATGGCTATCTAAAATTAGTTGAACTTTGTTATATTTTTATTTGCTTAATTTTGCATTATATGTTTTTGCACATTCTATATACAGTCGAACCTCGTTAACCCGAACTCGCTGAACACGATATTTTGCTTAAGATGAACTGAAAGTATTTCGCTGGCCTATAAATCTTTGAGCTAATGCCAAAAAAACTTAACGCGAAATCGCTTTAGGCAAAATCCCGCTTAACCCGAACAAAGAAATCAGAATTTGACTTTTTTTCTTTAGTTATCCAAAGTTTCAAAGAACAGATGAAACAAAACATTAAAAAAAAAATCGGCAACTCACAACATAAAAATAAATGTTCTTCTACTTTTGAGAAAATTAGATCTCCCATGATTTGTTGGTTTTAATCCAATGAATGATGAATAAGTGTAGGATGATACATTACGTCATGAAAAGCGGATGTGTTCCTCTACAAAGGTCAAAGCTAAAGATCATATGAAATTTGAAGTGGTTCACATTTAAACTTATTGGTTTTCATTCAAAATAAATCGAAAGCAGCAATCTAAAAAGTATTTCATTAGTAATTTGAAGCCTAAGTCCATAACTTTTTTTTCAAAAGAGAAGAAATCGACACCTTAAGTTACCTTGCTGCATTTTTAAGGCTACCTACTTCATTTACATGTGTTGCAAAGTTCTATTTTTTCATTTGAATTTTTTAACTATGCATTGTTCTTAATTGCTGTAACTTAAAAATTTTCCTCATTTTTCTATAGTATGTAATTGTATACATCTATTAAAAGTGCATTACATTAGAAAATTTGAATAATTTTTCGATGTTTTTTTTTAAAGTATTCACTGGTTCAAGGTAAAAAAAAATTCCTGACGGTTAACATGAAATTCGGTTAACACAAAATATTTTGGTGCTCCCTTCGAGTTCGCGTTAAAGGGGTTCGACTGTACTGTGTTTAAAATACCACAGTATTTAACTTTCAGGAAAAATTGTGAATAAATTTTATCTAATTAAAAAGAACTATTTGGTCTAACATGCTTTTTTTAATAAAAAAAATATATGTATACTACCTAATTACTTTACTTACCCGTTCAAGACACTACTTAGTTTAGTTTTTTATTATTCTTTTAAGTAAAGTTAAATATTTTGTAAATAAGTTTATCAATTGTAAAGTTTTAAATGAGCTATTTATACATCTAGGTGCAGAGAAAGAAAGATTAGTAGACTGCTTTGGATATATTGATTGGCATGTTAACTTTCAGTTTTTGTTACAAGATAGAACTAATATATTTGTTTAAAAAATTATGTATTTATTAAGTATTTTATTTCTATCACTTTTGCTTAAAAAAATCTTAAATTTGGATAGACATACAATGGTATATGGAAAACCTGAAATAAATTTTATTTAAAAGTGTTAGAGGAAAAACCAGTGAAAAATTTTGATAACATGTCATTTAAATGAATATTTTTTTTTTCAGGTTTAATAATTTGCTTATCTCTTATAATATACCACAGTTTTTTATAAACATAGAGGCAAAATATATGACAAAATTGATTGTATTTTTTTTCCTTTAAAAAAATAACTTGTTGAAAAACCTAACATTTTAACCTTTGAAACCTACTAATTTTTTAGACTTTGTAAAACCTTTGGTAATTCATTGCTTTTATAATAACTTTCCTATTCTCTTTTTTATAAAGTAAATATATATCGAAAAAATTGTTCTAAAATTTATACTGGTTATTTAGACTGAAAATATCTGAATTCATATAAAAACATCACTTGAATGCTATATATTCGACAATGATTTTCCTAAGTTTAATGTATTATAATTCCAATATTATTTCTATCAGAAGAAGAATCATCACCCGAAAAATCACTATCAAGCAGCATATCCTTCTCCTTTCCCCAAGACAGAAAATGCTAGCACGAGTATTTTCTACGCTAGTCTCGACAATCATCATGACGTCTATTCATCAACTGGGCATTTCCACGCGTGACTTACACTACAATGCATCTTATGCTCTTAAATGTTAAATTTAAGGATTTTTTCTGAATGAAATTTGTTGATTTTCTTAAATTTCATTTTTAAATAATAAAAAAATACATTTGTATATAGGTTACTTTTTTCAGTTGTATAAAATAATTAAGATTTAATACAAACTTAATTATTTCTAAATTAGCATTTTCAAAGCCAAAATTTGAACTTGACACATATTTTTTATTTAAATGTTATTAATCTTTTAACAAGGCTAAGTTGAATAATAGTTTAATGCTGCATATTTTTGTGTTTTTCTGTATAATTGCAGATATTGCTTTGTTAACTTAAAAATGTTCGGAAACTGCTTTGTTTTGCAATCGTAAAATTATAGTTATATTAGTTATTTTTGGAAAAGGAAGCAGAGGCTTAAAGAAAATTAACCAATGGTTTTTTCACACTTTTTAAATAGTTAACTAAGAAAAAGAATAGTTAACACTTTTGTATTTGTAGGTGTAACCCCGCCCCCTCCTTTTTTTTGAACTTCTACATTTTCGAAATTAAAAAATTGTGCGTTTTCTTTTTTATGTTTTCCAACATTTTGCTTGGATTGTAAAATTTTATTCCTTAAATCTGGTATTGAAATATAAAAAAACTTTTTTGTGGCTCGCATTTTGGAACATTGTTCTATTTAGTATAATTTAAAACATATTTATAGAATCTTTTTCAAAATTGGTGCGCCAAAAATCAAATCTTGAAATCCTGGCTTTGAGGTTTGTGTTTATCAATTTACCTACTCAGGACTTATATTTGTTATTGGCTTGTGAGATCCACTCACACAGAAGTTAACAGTTGCTAATTCTACACAATCTTTTTCAAAATTTCTACCCAAGAACCAAAGCCTGATTTTCAAACTGAAGTCTTCACTCTGTGTTAATTCAATAGAAAAAAAAATTCTAAGCCACATTTCTCCACCTGTATTGAATATTTGTACAAGCGGTTCTTATTATATGATAAATGTAGCAGACTTACAGGGCTCTAAAATTCCACTTTTTTAAAATGGGTTCGAATATTTTTTTACATTTTCAATAAATAATTTAACATCAAAGTATACGAACCCATTATAAAAAGTAGGATAATGGAGCCTATAAGTCAGCTACATTTATCATCTAAAACAAACCGTTTGTTGAAATATTCAATACATCCGGAGTACTGCAACTTCGATTTTTTTTCTCATTGGATTAATGCATCCTCACTTCGGTTTGGAGACCAGCATCCATTCCCCCTTAATGCATTTAAAGTTAGATTACGCAGATAACTTGTTCGGACATGGGGTAAGTTTTCTTAAGTCTCTGATTCCTCTTTAAGTTCATAACACTGCCTGTAATTATTCTATTGGGATATTTACATTCTAAAAATTATTTTTATATGTTCAAAAAATGTATGTATATGTATAAATGATGTGTATATAATTAAAACTGCGCTTTCAAACTCTCTTGTGTGTTTTATTTTTTGTAAATATGTATTATTGCAAATTGCATTTAATACCATAACACCTTATCTATTGAACTTTACATAGACTATAGTAGTGTGAGCGACATGTTCTGTACAAGTTTTTCCTTTTTTGAAGTTCAATTGTAGTAGAGAAAACAACTCAAAAGTTGCAAATTAAATCGTTTCTCCCACAAGTCTATTGTCATACCTATAGTAGTTTAAGCGACATGTTCTTGTACAAGTTGTTTCCCTTTTTGTAATTCACTTGTAGTAACGAAAACAACTCAAAGGGACAAATTGAATCGTACTCCCGTATCGATTGAACTTTCTTTACATATACTATAGTAGGGTGACATGTTCCTGTACCCTACCTCTATGTCGTGTACAAACTGAATCATTTTGATAGCAAACCTGTAGCAAAAAAAAGCTTACAGGGACTAATTAAATTTAGAAATTTCCTCGTTTGAATAGAGTTTGGGAGCCAGTTGGTTAAAGCTTTCGCCTTGCATGCGGAAGGTCCCAGGTTCGGGAATAACTAATAATCGCCGATATAACTGCCGACCTATAAATGGCCCGTGCAGCCAAAAATGTCCGACAAATAATACCCCTTATAGAGGGAGTGCACGTTAAATATGCTCCAAAGTCCCAACGCTGCGTACGATGTCGCCCTTAATTGTTGCGTTGAGTGCCTACTCAGGTGTCGGCTCGTCACTTGACTGTGGTTCTAATATAGGACGCCCGTCGCCAATAGCCCTCGTGTAATTCTAGTGCGACGATAATTCAAATTAACCTAACCTAAATAAAGCTCATACTATAACTCCTTGTATCCCAACCATAGTACTCCTTGGCGACAGGCGTCATGATTTAAAAACCACTGTCAAGTGTCAAAAATACCCTGGCTGAGTCAGGAGATTTTCAAGATGGGAAAATCATCGGCACACATGTGATATGATTATGTGGCATGTAAAAGATCTATTGAGTACACATTTGGTTTGGGTTCTCTCGGCAAAACTAAATCTCGACATACTTAGCCATACAGAGATCAGATTCATTGTAATCTGGGCGTCAAAATTGGTATTGAGTTTGGTTTAGTTTGAATTATCCTCGCACTAGAGCTACACAAGGGCTATTGGCGACGGGCGTCGTATTTTAGAACCACAATCAAGTGATGAGCCGTTCTGCCGTATCACCAAAAAAAAAATTTTTATCGCTCCCTACAAAAGCGAAAAAAACCTTGGCGACAGAATTACCGTCAAATTAAAATTAACCAATATTTATTTAATACGTTCATTAAAAGAAAATACATCGACAACGGTCGAAAATCGTATGCTTCGGGAACCAGACTGTTAATGTAAATAGACTAAAATACATCAGATGCAAAACTTTCCCTGCAGTTTTCTTGAATTATAAATTAAAATAAAATACAAATCTTTAAAAAGACAGAAAGTTACGGAAGGAACGTTATGCTGAAATTGGCTGTATTACATGGCAATTTATTCGCGTTTTTTTTAAATGGCAGCATACATTATACTTTCTGACAATCTCATTTGGACGTTAATGCATTATTTCAAAGAACAATTGAGGACAATTCCATGCAAAATTATCCTTTCTGTAGTGTAAGTCACAGTTTGTGAAAAGTGATTATCACTACAACTTTTAACATTAAAATGAAAAAAAAAAAATAGTGGGATAGCTGATCTACTATTAAAACTAAATAATGTAACGTGCTTTATTTAATTTGATTTATTTTTTAGTTAAAAAAGCTTTTAATCTCCTCTTAAATCGTGACTTTTCACTACAGTTACATGGAATTTTGCATTGAGTAAAACATAATTAATTGCAATGGGTTGGTTAGACTAATGTAATCCTATATTAAAACTAATATATAATTAATAGCTATGTCGCCTATTTGGCGATTTTTTTTCAATTTTAAACGTATACGCTCTTTTGCCAGTTAAATGCTGAAACCAACAATGGTATAGTTTAAAGGCAATAATATTTAAAACGAAGAAACAATATCTTTTCAATTATCTTTATGTTTTACAACAATGAGTGTAACAATGAAAATAAGCGAAATTTTGTAATCTCGGTCATTCCAGCGGCAATTCTTTAGTACTAAATTGCCCCGCAAAAGATCGTCCCCTTTAAAAGATTTTGGGGAAAAAAATTAAAAAAATAAACCCGCCTTAAAGTCCGGAAACTTGATTTTTTCCCCCGAAGAAATAATTTTTTTAATGGAAGCCTCACTCATGGTAATGTTTATTTCCGTTTAAATAAAAATTTTTAAAAATTTAATATTGACTACTTTAAAGTCCAGATAAAAACTAATTTTTTACGTTTCCCTCTTTTATATTTTAAAGGCATTTTTTATAAAATTAATATCGGCCCTTTTTAAAAGATATTTACTTTATTTTTAATTAAATTTTTCAAGAAAACTGTTTGTGTTGTTTTTTTTTTACATGGGAAAGTATTTGCTCAATTAGCATTATGTGTTTTTTTATCTATGTTTTTATGGGGTTTTTCTTTTTATAACAAGTTAATTTTTAAATTTTAAGTTTTTTTATACCCCAAAATTTAATTCAAATATACATGTATACCGTCCTTCCTTTAAAAAAAGTTTTAACTCAACCCTTTAATCGACGTTCCCTTCAAAATTTTTAAATGCTTTACAGTTTCAGTTTCTTTTACCCTCTTTGAAAAAAAACCTCTAAACTTTCCCAGTTGTAGGCAACTGGCACTGAATTTTTATTAAATTTGATTTTTTTTTTTTTTAATCAACTGTTTTATAATTTTTGATACTAAAAATTTTTTATCACTTAGTGGTTATTTTATTTTGATTTGGGAGATTTGCTTTATCAATCAGTTTTTTTGCATTCATTTTTCAAATGTGCTTAAAAATTTTTATCATTACGAAAAATTTCCCCTTTTTATAATTATATTTATTTTTTATTTGCCAAAAAAACCGCATTCGGATTTTGTGTGATTAGAATAGCCCTTTTTAAACAATCTACACAAATATTCTGAATCTTGAACCTAGATTTACCGTTTGAAATTTTAAAGCTTTGTTTATGATTTAGACCGTAAAAGTTTTTTTTTTTGAAATAGCCCGCCTAGTTTTCATCAAAAAGTTTTTTGATTTTTGTAAACAAAAGAGTATTCCTCTTCGGTCTTAGGATTCTAAACTACAAACCAAAACTAAAAACTTCCCGAGGGGGGGGGGAAAGGCCTTGCAGGTAAAGAACAAAGTTAGGATCTCACCGGGTGAAATTCTTTTATGGATTCCGCCAATTTTGTTAACTTTTCTGAAATTCCCGAAACATATTTTTTATGCTTTCCCTTTTCATGTTTTGAGCCTTATGATATTGCACGCTAAATATAATTTTTTCTTTAGTTGAAACAATTTGCTTGATGAGTTTGAATACTTTTTAATTTATCCCCAGTATATTTTGCAGCATTTTCATGCAAATACTTGTACGATTTTGACTTCCGAAACGTAAAAAACAAATTAAAGCTCCTGGGGCATTTGATCTTTATCTAACTAATAATATTCTGATATCCTTATAAAATATTTTTTTTATAATTAACATCTACATTTAATTTTTTTGCCCCACTATAAAAACAATATTTTAGTACTAAACCCAAAACCCTATTTTGCTGAACTAATTTTAAAAAACTAATTTTTATTGGAATCATGAAAAATGGGCCAAATTTTCTCCAAAAACTGGAAAAAATGGTCAATTTTGTAAATTTCGTAATGTTCTCCGCCAATCAATTATTGATTTTTTTTGGGTATTACAACCCTAAACTTCCTCGTGAATTACATTTTAAAAAATTAACCGTGATACTGAGGATTTATTGAAATTTTAGCTTTAAATTTTTTTTTCTTGAATTTTTTTTTACTTTGCGATTTTTTTTCCGAAAAAAAAAAAAAAAAAAAAATTATTTTAAAACATAATTTTACCAAAAAAAAACTTTACGGATTGTTTTAATGTATTCATTTTTCGAATGACGTACTTCAAATTATAAAAAACTGGTTCAAAAAAATTTAGATTTTTTTGACTTTATTTGGGGGGGGGGAAAAAAGCAGCTATCAAGCAACTACTTAGGTATTTTTTATTCATTTTTTTTTTTTTAAAAAAGCTTTTTAACTTAGATTTTCAGCATTAATGTTCGCCCCCAACTTACGGCACTGTTATGATCGTAAGGACAGTGTTAAAGCTCATTTTAATTTTTCCATTAAGGGAAAAAAAAACAATTTTGTTTTTTTAAACTAGGGGAAAAAGGGTTTAAAAACTATTTAAAATTTTTTTTTTTAAATTTTTTCAAACTTTATTGCCACTGG
>JAFNEN010004820.1:0-15704 GCA_019343175.1 Oedothorax gibbosus
CTAATGAGAAATACATATGTGATTTTTTTTGCATTGTCCAACTTGTACAGTCACATTTGCAATAATTGACTGCTTCACATTTCGAGCATGCCAACCCACGAAAAACTCGATCGGGAATCGGGAAACATTTCTTATCACAACAATGTGTCTTGCTTCCTCGATACTCGACCACATTCATTACTTGACCGTTCATGCGGACCGTTTCACCATTCTGTAACAATGTGTGTGACCTGCAGCGACACAAGCATGCACCCGTACACAAAATGCATATTCCGAGTTTAGGTTTGACACAAAATTGGGAACAGCAATGCGTATCGCGCCTATATTTCATGTACATGACACAATCACACCGGCAGAATGAAAATGACATGCATTTTTTACATGCTAAACCATCTACACTTTCGTCGTAAAGCGGGAAACATTGAAGCTCACAGCAAAACCTCATTTTTTTAGGAATCACTGGATTTATGAGGCGGTCCAAACTAGAATCTAAAACACTCCAGTTGTGCATGAAGACATTACTCTCTCTGTTCACAATGCAATGATAATGCGAATCTTGACGTGGCAAACTGTCTATTGTTTTCCAAATGCGGTCTAAAGAAGATTTTAAAATTCTTTTTTCTTCAGCAAAATTACATGGTTGTTGAGATATAAGGTTGTAATCATCATCTTCTATGCAATCGGCCCCGAGCTTTAAAAGCATCGCATTCAAACTGTGTTTCAACAGGGGCCAAAACTGTTGATATGTTCGAAATTCACGTTTCCAATAGGGATGTTGACGAGTTTTTAAATCCAATAAGACGCGAATAGAACACTTTTGTATCTTGGGAGCCTCTTCCCTCAAGACGTTGAGTAAATCACTTGCATTCATCTTTGCAAAAGAACTGGTTGTTTGTCTGAATGAATAGACTCTAGTGGTTATAAAGTGTTTTATAGTCTTTAAAAAAAATAATAAATAAATAAAAAAAATAATAAATAAATAAAAAAAATAATAAATAAATAAATAAAAAAAATTATATATATATTTCGTAACGTTTGCGTAACGTTGCTTTTGTTATATAATTATAATGAGTTGCGTAACGTTTAAGGAAATTGCTTTTGTCATATAATTATAATGAGTTGCGTAACGTTTAAGGAAATTGCTTTTGTCATATAATTATAATGAGTTGCGTAACGTTTTTTCAAATGATTTATTAAAATAAATTCCTTGAAATGAAATTGCTTTTGTATATAATAAATGTTGTAAGTAATGAAAGAAAAAATTGCGATTGTAAATAGTTGCGTATTTAAGGAAATTGCTTTTGTCATATAATTATAATGAGTTGCGTAACGTTTTTTCAAATGATTTATTAAAATAAATTCCTTGAAATGAAATTGCTTTTATTATATAATTATAATGAGTTGCGTAACGTTTAAGGAAATTGCTTTTGTTATATAATTATAATGAGTTGCGTAACGTTTTTTCAAATGATTTATTAAAATAAATTCCTTGAAATGAAATTTGTTTATTTTCTCTTATTTGTTAAATAAATCTGGAATAATAAGTAGATTATTCCGAAAAAAAACATTCACGATTGACAATCTAGTAATGCAAGCAATCATAACATGAAATACAATTTCAATAGTCGATTCATTTAAAATCATTAACTGAAAGTTCGCCAGAAACATTTGCAAAAATAATAATCGTTATTGTCCATATAATTTATGCATTATAAAGTTAAAGAAATATGTTGAATAAAGTATGTTAAATTAATCATGTTTGTTGAATTAATAAAAAATTTAAATGAATATAAGCAAACAAATAATATTTACGCCTTACAAATGTTTAAAGACATTAAACAAATGATTCAAGACGATCTTGTAGCAGCATACGAATTAAGTCAACCATTAATAGAAGATGATTTGGATTTATTTAGAAATAGTACTAGTTTTTTTCAATTCATTTTACAATATTTCAATATGGATTATTTAAATGACGCCTTAAATAATATAAAATCGGCCGCGCAAGAAAACAATTATTTAAAATATACAGAAGAAATAAATAATTTAAATTCGGAAATAAATACTTTAAAGGAAGAATTGTTATTAAAAGACGAAAATTATTTAAGCTGTACAGCAGAGCTAAATAATTTAAAATCGGAAATAAATACTTTAAAGGAAGAATTGTTATTAAAAGAAGAAAATTATTTAAGCTGTTCAGTAGAGCTAAATAACTTAAAATCTAAAATAGATAATTTAAAAAAAGAATTAATATTAAAAGAGGAAAGTAGTAATTTACAACTAAAGAACCTAAAAAGTGAAATGTACAATTTAAAAAAGGAAAAAAAAAATTTGAACTATACAAACGTGCAACAATTATTGTATAATCAATCAAATATTAAAGACATTTATAAAAAATATAAATTGGATTGGAATATACCAATTGAAATTCATTTAGAAAATTTAATGGTTGAAAATGCGAAAACGCTTCTTCAACAAAATCATTTTTATCATAATATTTTAGACAAATTAAACGGTATAGATTATTATGATTTAGAATCTAATGAAGATTTTGAAAATTTTATATTGAACTTGTTATCTTATGATGATTTGTTGGAGAAATTAGAGACCATTTCACTTAACAAACTAGAAATATATCCTCTTAATAAAACTTTAATATTGAATTTTATAGATAGAATTATAGAATCCCATTTTGATTTTTATCAGAAATTAATCTTCAAACTATTTAATAAAGATGTAATTTTTAACAATGTCCGTCAATATCAAACCTTGATATGGGAATTGATTGATGAAGAAGTAGTTGAAAATAAAATAGAAGTTACTCTTTCAGAAAACACTAAAATTGAATCATTAAATACATTTATACTTGATTTAAAACAGAAAAATGAAAATTTAATTAATTCACAAGAACAATCTCAAAGTAAGATTAATTATTATCATCAACAAAATACAGAATTACAAGATTCGATTGATCTCATTCACGAGAAAAATAAAGATTTGGAAGTACAAATAATTAGTATAGAAAATAACTATGAGAAAAAACTTAAAGAATTGGAAACATTTTATAACGAAAAATTAGAAGAAAATAATTTAGATAAAAAATATTATGATGAATGTGTAGCTGAACTAGAAGCAACTCAAAAATCTTTAACTTTGGAAAGACAAAAAACACAAAAATTACAAGAAGAAAAAGATTTATATGAGGAAATGATTAACATAAAAAAATTGAACGAAAATGAAGAAAATGAACTTAAACTTTTCAAAAATTTTTTTCAACAATTTTTGATTTATCATTTTGTGTTATATCATGAATCATTAAACGACACATTTAAAATACATAGAGATGAAGAGTATAAAAATTTGAAAACATTTATACTTGATTTTGAAAGTAATGATAGAAGAGAAAATGTATTGTGGGAATATGTACTTCACCAAATGTATGCTTTGATAGGCTCAAAACTAAGCAATATTAAAGATTGCGAAATTGAAAATGCTGACATTAAAAAATATATCACAGAAGCAAAGGAATTTATTATAGTAAATTATTTAAATAAAACCGTTTATGATATGTGCAAAAAATATGACCTAGAATATGGAAAACTTGACTTGATTTTAAAAACATTTTCTGAAATGTTAAACTTGGTTATAAATGAAACTAATATTTATACAGCAATTAGAAAAGTTGCAAGTATTCTTGAAAAATCATATAACAGCAGCGTCAATGAACATTCTTTTATAAAATGGTTAACAAAAAAATTGAAGTAATTTCATTATAACAGCAGTTTCTTTTGTAAAATGGTTAACAAAAAAATTGCAGTAATTTCATTATAACAGCAGTTTCTTTTGTAAAATGGTTAACAAAAAAATTAAAGTAATTTCATTATAATACCAGCGTCAATAAACCTTATTTTGTAAAATGGTTAACAAAAAAATACAGTAATTTCATTATAATACCAGCGTCAATAAACCTTATTTTGTAAAATGGTTAACAAAAAAATACAGTAATTTCATTATAATACCAGCGTCAATAAACCTTATTTTGTAAAATGGTTAACAAAAAATACAGTAATTTCATTATAATAACAATAAAAACTGATCAATTGTTATTACGTTATATTTATTTTTTAAATAATTCGGTCCAACTATAGTAACATTTAATGGAATTTTTTTTAAAAGAGTTGCACATATTTTGGATGAAACATCTTCTGCAATAGGACCTCTCTGAATTTTATCTTTTTTCGAAAATACTGTGAAATACATTATGTAACATTTTATTTTTTTAAATAACTTTTCAAATTGAAACATTTTTAATTTTCTCTTGAGCAATACTTGTAAATCATCTTCAAGTCGAAATTCCTTTGACTCGGTAATTAATAAAATATATTTCACATTATCATATGATACATTACATTTTCTGTTAAATTCATCAGCAGCGCTCCAGAATTTAAAATACATTTTCCTCGCAAGAGAGATTGCATCGATTACTTGAAACATTCTTACCACTGACGCAATCAAATTTTTTTTTAAATTTTATTTTTTATTTTTTTATAGGTCAGCAGGATGTCTTACGTAATCACTCTGCGGGTTGCATTGATTACTTGAAACTTTCTTACCACTGACGCAAACAAAAAATTTTATTATTATTATTATTATTATTATTATTATTATTTTTTTTTTTTTTTTTTTTTTTTTTTTTTTTTTAATAGGGCAGCAGGATGTCTTACGTAATCACTCTGCGGGTATATAAGCGCGCGAGAACAGATCGTCGTCAGACTTTCCGTCGTTATCCTTCCGAGATGCCGGACTGTCTTTCTTCCTCTTTCCTATCAATTCTCTTTCACATTTTTTTAAACATTTTCTCTTTTCATTTTGATTCCTCCCCGGAATTTACTTCTTTAATTGTTTTTTTTAGTGGTTTCATGAAATTTCAACCACTTTAGAGTTTTAAGATTAGTTTTTTTCTGCACTCTGCTTCCGTGGTGATTCTGGGCAACCAGATGAAACCGTTGCAAGGGTGAAGCACTGTCTATGGTGCTGGGAATGCCATGAAACCCTCTTTCATGAGGAGGGGGAAATGGTTCTCGAAGATGCTCACGGCAAAATGCGGTTGGTGGAAACCACATTTTGCTGGAGGGCCCGGAGAGGGGGTTTCAACCTTGTTGTTGAAACTCTGTTCCTGAAATAACTATGACACTCTCTAGTTAGGATCTTCTTGGAACCAACTGTGTTTATTCGCAGGGGGAGACTCCAAAGGGATCCCGTATCTAGAGTTTGCTCTGGTTATCAAGTGCAGTTTTGGTGAGTATGTTTTGATTTAATAAGTCCTGGAAACCTAACGGTGACAACACAAGGGACTTTTAGTATAGTTCTAGTTTATTTATTTATTTAATAAGTCCTGGAAACCTAACGGTGACAACACAAGGGACTTTTAGTATAGTTCTAGTTTATTTATTTAATACTTTTAGTATAGTTCTAGTTTAATTATTTAATACTTTTAGTATAGTTCTAGTTTAATTATTTAATACTTTTAGTATAGTTCTAGTTTATTTATTTAATACTTTTAGTATAGTTCTAGTTTATTTATTTATAATAAGTCCTGGAAACCTAACAGTGACAACACAAGGAGTTTAAATGCGTTATTAAAAATGTTTTTGGCTTGCCTTGAGTCATTTTTTATACACATATTGAATATTTAAAGACTTGTACACAAAATTTCAAGTCCCTATTTTGAAAAAGTGGTGGTGGTTACGTTTGTTATTGATTAAGCATCCTTCGAAATTTCCTAAGACCATTGGACCGTACTTGGAGTTGAGGAAAATAGAGCTCTAGTATTATCTATTTCCAAATTGCAACATTGGTTATAATATATACTATATCTCTCTATAGTTCTTGGCTCATGATGGCGGAAGTAAAAGGAAGGTTAATTATTAACAAATTGTGTGATCCCCACCACGTGGTTGCAATTCATTTTGGCTATGTTTTTATATTACAAGTCTAAAGTATTCAAGTTTTTTACACAAAAGGGTTTACATAAAAGGGTTTTTATATTACAAGTCTAAAGTATTCAAGTTTTTTTTATTGAAAAGGTGTTTTTACATAAAAGGGTTTTTATTGAAGAGGTGTTTTTTTTTACATAAAAGGGTTTTTATTGAAGAGGTGTTTTTACATAAAAGGGTTTTTATTGAAGAGGTGCTTTTACATAAAAGGGTTTTTATTGAAGAGGTGCTTTTACATAAAAGGGTTTTTATTGAAGAGGTGCTTTTACATAAAAGGGTTTTTATTGAAGAGGTGTTTTTACATAAAAGGGTTTTTATTGAAGAGGTGCTTTTACATAAAGGGTTTTTATTGAAGAGGGCTTTTAATAAAGGGTTTTTATTGAAGGGTCTTTTACAAAAAGGTTTATTGAAGAGGTGTTTTGGTATTACAAAAAAATAAAAGGGTTTTTATTACAAAAAATAAGGTATTACAAAAAATAAAAGGGTTTTTATTACAAAAAAATAAAAGGTGTTTTGGTATTACAAAAAAATAAAAGGGTATTACAAAAAAATAAAAGGTGTTTTGGTATTACAAAAAAATAAAAGGTGTTTTGGTATTACAAAAAAATAAAAGGTATTACAAAAAAATAAAAGGTGTTTTGGTATTACAAAAAAATAAAAGGTGTTTTGGTATTACAAAAAAATAAAAGGTGTTTGTATTATAAAAGTGTTTTGGTATTAAAACAAAAAAACAAAAAAAAGGTGTTTTTGGGTATTACAAAAAAATAAAAGGTGTTTTGGTATTACAAAAAAATAAAAGGTGTTTTGGTATTACAAAAAAATAAAAGGTGTTTTGGTATTACAAAAAAATAAAAGGTGTTTTGGTATTACAAAAAAATAAAAGGTGTTTTGGTATTACAAAAAAATAAAAGGTGTTGTGGTATTATAAAAAAATAAAAGGTGTTATAAAAACGGTATTATAAAAAATAAAAGGTGTTATAAAAATGGTATTACAAAAAAATAAAAGGTGTTATAAAAAAATTGGTTGGCGCTGTGGGATGGAGGTGGGTTTATTTTCTAATAAACTTAACATGTTTTTAGAAAATAACACAGCGTATTATTAAAATTTAGTCAAATATTAAAAAAATGTTCATAAAAAACACAGTGTATAAACAAAATTATTATATACAACTTTTTTTATTGAAAAATATATGTAATTTTGAATTGTATTAATTTAAAAAAAGAAAATAATAAAATTATATATTTTTAAAACTGTTGTTATATTGTATTTTTTATTAATATTGTGTTTAAGAATTATATGAAAAATATCTTGCATTATGTAAAATATTAGATTTTATATCAATACAACCACCATTATTTATTATCCTATTCGGGGATAAAATTAAATATGAATGACTTTTATTACACTGTAATAAAAAGTCAATAGTTACCCAATTTAAATGGGAATTTATTAGCAAGGTAAAAAAATATAACAGTTCAATTTTTGTACATTCGAAATTTGTATCTGATGGATTAAAATGAATTTCCGCTAAATTGTCCATTTCATTAAGAATTTCATTAAAATTTTCAACATCAATCACTGGATTAGCATTAAATTCTAATTTTAAAGAATTAAATAAACAATGTTTATTTACATAATATAAAATGCCAAGAAATTGATCATGTTCAATTAAATCTTTAATATAAATGTATGCTCCATTGCAAACTTTTTTATTTTTTATAAAATCTAAAGTAATTAAATATTTAAAAATTATATCATTATTTTTTTTGCATAGTGCAATTTCTGGTTTTAAAGCTTCTCTTATATAATATATATATTCATCATTTAATATTCTAGTATTTTTCAAAAACTTGAATTCCATCTTATTATGTATAATAATAATGATAATAATAAAAACGACGAAAATAGTTTAAACAAAAATAGTTTAAACAAAAATAGTTTAAACAAAAATAGTTTAAACAAAAATAGTTTAAACAAAAATAGTTTAAACAAAAATAGTTTAAACAAAAATAGTTTAAACAAAAATAGTTTAAACAAAAATAGTTTAAACAAAAATAGTTTAAACAAAAATAGTTTAAACAAAAATAGTTTAAACAAAAATAGTTTAAACAAAAATAGTTTAAACAAAAATAGTTTAAACAAAAATAGTTTAAACAAAAATAGTTTAAACAAAAATAGTTTAAACAAAAATAGTTTAAACAAAAATAGTTTAAACAAAAATAGTTTAAACAAAAATAGTTTAAACAAAAATAGTTTAAACAAAAATAGTTTAAACAAAAATAGTTTAAACAAAAATAGTTTAAACAAAAATAGTTTATACAAAAATAGTATAAACAAAAATAGTATAAACAAAAATAGTTTATACAAAAATAGTATAAACAAAAATAGTATAAACAAAAATAGTTTAAACAAAAATAGTATAAACAAAAATAGTTTAAACAAAAATAGTATAAACAAAAATAGTTTAAACAAAAATAGTATAAACAAAAATAGTATAAACAAAAATAGTTTAAACAAAAATAGTATAAACAAAAATGATAGATTAAATGAAAAGCTAAAGTGTATAACTGATCAGTATAATATAAAATAAAACAACCCATATAATAAAAAAGATATCAAAGAAATGATTACAAAAACATATGTAATTGATTTTTTTGGTACATACAAAGTTTTATTATATGGGAAACCATTGTTTACTCTTGAAATTCGACTTGATTTTATTTCTGTTAAAAAATCAGTTGAAATATATCGGTTTAAGGTGTACAATTTTGAATCATTTGGAATAGGTGGCAATATTTTTCCTGAAATGTATGGTTTAGAATTATTATTTGGTAAAATTATAAAATTATCAAAAGTTTGTGGATAACCCAAAGGTAATTTTAAACCATGTTTTGTATATTCATTGTTGTATTCATCCAATGGATATATATATTTACTCTTAGCATTTTTGGCATACATGTTCCCCAAAATTATTTCTGTCGGTCTTCCTAGTGATTTAACAATAAATTTAGGGTAAATTTCATTTCCTAAATGATCTTTTGCATATCGATTTAACAAAATCATGTTTGCAGTTAAGCAATCGTCTTGAGAATTTTTCATTTTTAAATAATATTCATCATTGTCAGCATTTTTTGGATATACTAATGTCAGATCATCATCTATAGCATATACAGGATAATCCCCATTGTAGGCATAACTATTGTCTGGTGGATAAAATGATGTTATATTTTTACCAATTTGTAAATATACATTTTTATATGCATAAATATAGCGTCCTCCCTCAAATAATATGGTATATTTACCATCTAAACCTATCATATAATATTGATCCAAAGTCTTTGGATCTATTGGATAATCAAAACGTCCATCTTTGTTTTTTGGGTACCTAACGGAACCATTAGATTCATAAATACAAACATTATTTATAATAAATTCATTTAATTGAGAATTTTTTGGATAATAAAAAATACCCGATTCATCTTTGGCATATTTTGGATTTTTACCTTCCAAAATTACATATTCATTTAGAAATTCATCTTTTGGATAAATTTCTTTACCATTTTCATATTTAGCATATTTTCCATCTATTAAAACTTGTTTATCAAATACTACAGGATAATATTCATTTAGAGATTCATCTTTTGCATAATAGGGTACTTTATCATGAATAGCAAATAATTTTGAAATGTCATTAGTATCCTGGTATCTTTCTTTTTTGGAACCGTCTTTTTGATATTGTTGGTTACCATGTGCATCTATAATATATTTATATTTTTCTAAAAAAATATAATTTATAGTATTAGGTATATAGTCAGGACCACTAATTTTTCTAGGTTTTCTTTTAGATATCAAGTTTGTTAAATAATCTGTTCCAATTTCCCGGATTAATTTATATGCTATATCACTTTTTGATATTAAAGGTTTTTTTAAAAAATGTGGTTTATTTTCTATTTGAGGCACAATTATTAAACCCATATATGTAATAGGATATCCTATCGGATAGGAATTATGAATAGTGTATTCGTTGTTAAATTCGTCCAAAGGATACATTATTTCACTATTAGCATTTATTGCATATGCATTATTTAAAATAACTTCCATTTTTAGATTGTTTATTGCCATTTTTAGATTGTTTATTAATTTTATAGGATAAATTTCATCATTTTTATTATTTCTTGCGTATCTGTGCAATTGTTGACCTTCACAAATTATGTAATCTGAATCTTTTTTTCTGAGATAGTATTCATTATTTTGAGGATCTTTCGGAAACACAATATTGCCATCATAATCTTCTATATAAATGGGATTCCCTAACTCATCATAACCATATCCGCCATCTTCTGGATAAAATTCAAATAATGACGGTCCTTCTGGTGTATCAAAATATTTTCTAGCATACTGATGAACATTATTTTCTTTTTTACCAATAGAAAATTTACCGTTTTGCCCCATTACATAATATTCACTCTTTGTGCCTGGATCAATTGGATATATTACAAAGTTTGTAGCAGCCATTGGATATTTCACTGATCCATCATCATTATAAAGATATGTATTACTTATAACCATGTCATTTGCTTCAGCGTCTTTTGGATAATAAAATATACCTGACTTATTTCGAGCATATTTTGGATTATTACCATTCATAATTACATATTCATCACCATTTGCATTTTGGGGATAAAATTCTAAACCTTGAAATTCAACATATCTTTGATCATTATTTTCGTCAATGGGTATTTCTACATTATCTATTTTTGGATAATAATCATATCCAGAATCATCTTTAGCATAATATGGTACACCATTTCGTCGGGCAAATATTAAAGATCTATCATTTGTAACTCGATATCTTTCTTTGTCGGTGTGTGCATATTTTGTATATTTTTCATTACCATCCTCATCCAAAAAATAATCAGAGACGAGAAAATTCAAATTCATCTTTATTTAATAAAGAATGTTAATTTATGTTTTATGCATGTTATTTTCTCTAAATGATTGTAATACCATTTGGAATAAGCATTATATTACTTGGTCACTTGAAAATGGTCCAAACAAAAATTTTATTGATACAGCTGTGCAAATGTGGAATATTAAACCCATAAAACTAGTTAAAGTCTTACCTGGAAACGGAGACTTAAAAATCATTTTTAAAGATTTAAACCTCAATCGATCAAATTCTAGTTTTGTGCTGGGCAGTGCGCACTATCCTAATCATCCAAAATGGGGCCACATTTATATTGACAAAAACTTGGACAATAATACAATGTTTTATGTTATTCAACATGAAGTTGGACACGCTTTAGGTTTAAATCATTATGATAATTCCGTGATGGTAAGATTCTTTGCGTCTACAACAGTTAAAAATGTTTCAATACATGATAAAAAAGAAATATTTAAAAGATACAATTGTAGTTTTGATAGCGTAGCTCTACTTAATTATCAAACATATTTAGTATTTCAAGGATCATATTATAAAAGATTTGATTATAACACGCAAACAAATACACAAGGCACACTGTGGTATAAAATTAAATACGTAGACGCCATGTATAGAAATAATTTTGGTAATTACATCATTATATCAAATGACACTTTTTATAAACTCGATACAAATTTGAGATGGATACAGGACGGTAAACTAAAATATTTGTTTCCAAAAGTAAAAAAGGTAAATGCCGTATTAACGTTACGCAATGGAATAATTATGGTCTTTTCGAAAAAAATGGTTTATATAAATAATAAAAGATTTAAATTTAAAAATATTTTCACTCCCATTGCTCCCAAAAAACCTATAAAAGGTGCCTATGAGGAATTAAATGGAAACATTGTTTTTGTTTGTAAATTTTTTAAATGGATTTATAATAAAAATTACATCTTTCTTAAAAAAGAACAGTTATGCAAAATTAAAATTCACTGTTGTCAAAACTCATTATAAAAATTGGTTTCTTTAAAATAAACAGTCTAATTCATTATAATTAATGACGCGCAACACGCAACTCATTATAATTAATGACGCAAGCAATTTCCTTTAACACGCAATTCATTATAATTAATGACGCAAGCAATTTCCTTTAACACGCAATTCATTATAATTAATGACGCAAGCAATTTCCTTTAACACGCAATTCATTATAATTAATGACGCAAACAATTTCCTTTAACACGCAATTAAATAAAAAATAAATAAATTAAATAAAAATATTATAAATCAAATATATTATATAACATAAATAAATTAAATAAAAATATTATATATCAAATTTATTATATAACATAAATCAAATTATTTAAAAATATTATATATCAAATTTATTAAAAATTTATTATAAATCAAATTTATTAAATTTATTATAAATCAAATAATAAATATTAAATATAACATAAATCAAATTAGTCTATTTATTTAAAAATAAAGAGAAATGTCGTCCAATTGTATATTTAGTTGCAATGAGGTAATGTGCTCAAAAGAAAATATTTTTTCGTTTCAAAACATTATATGCCAATCTCATTTAAAAGAAATCTTTGGCTTGAAAATATTTGCCTTTAAATCTGAAACCGAAACAGCCACTGAACAATGCGGTCCATTTCTGACCCCCGACGACCACTATAGTTTTGCACCTAATACAGTTATATTTCCGATGAAAACGTTTTTGGATAGTCATTTGGTGCCTAGCGAGAATGCAGATTTCAATTACAGTTTCGCCCTCAATTCACGATTAAATACATATTATAATAATTTAAAAATGCGGAGATTATATTTTAAGGATTTAAATACCTACCAATATCATTACGAATTGATACGAAATTTATTTGAAAAGGACACCAATGACGTTAACCTGACCAATTCAGCCAATTCGTCCAACATTGAACTCTTGAAGCATATTCAAGATCGAATTTCCAGAATGAATCATTGGATTAAGAATGAACCCTATTACAAAAATTTTGATAAAATGACATTGAAATTGTTCAACGAGGATAAAGACGTTTCACTAGCCGAATTGCCTCCGTTTATCGGTTTTATTGTGTACAATACAGTGTTTGACAAGTGTTTTTTGCCCCTCGAGACTGCAGCCCCTCTCATGTGCTATGCCAACTTGAGCTATATTCCAAGCGTAGGTTTGGTGACTGTTCAAGAAATCAAAAACAATTTACCCCTCGTTGTCATTGGTGAATTGAAAACAAATTTAGCCTACCTCCAACACAAGACCCACCTCGAACCTAAACAAGTTGTCGTGAATCGCCTAAGTACTAAAACATTTCCCGATACTAATCGGAGTTTAAACGTAATCAGTTCAAATAACCGGTATTGTAAATAAAACTTTTATGATTATATAGTTAATCAGTTCAAATAACCGGTATTGTAAATAAAACTTTTATGATTATATAGTTAATCAGTTCAAAAATTAATAACTTTTTGATTATATAGTTAAATTATAATAAACTTTATGATTATATAGTTAATCAGTTCAAATAACCGGTATTGTAAATAAAACTTTTATGATTATATAGTTAACAATTTATAAATAAAACTTTGATGATTATATAGTTAATCAGTTCAAATAACCGGTATTGTAAATAAAACTTTTATGATTATATAGTTAACAATTTATAAATAAAACTTTGATGATTATATAGTTAATCAGTTCAAATAACCGGTATTGTAAATAAAACTTTTATGATTATATAGTTAACAATTTATAAATAAAACTTTGATGATTATATAGTTAATCAGTTCAAATAACCGGTATTGTAAATAAAACTTTGATGATTATATAGTTAATCAGTTCAAATAACCGGTATTGTAAATAAAACTTTTATAATTATATAGTTAACAATTTATTAATAAATGTTTATTGTCTTTTTTAATACATTGTTGTAACGTGAGCAATTTTTTAGCCTCGTTCAACGGGCACAAAACTGTAGTGTAAAACTTATCATGTTGACGAATCTTTTGCACCTCGTCCACGTGAACAATAAAATAATATTGTACATAGGGTTTGTTATCGCAACCAACAAATGAAACTTTTTTGAATCCATCTATTTTGAATTGATCAAATTTTAATCCTGTTTCTTCTTGGAATTCACGCATAGCATTTAACCAATACCAGGATATAGTTTGATATTGTTTTGATTTCTTGTCCAATTGTCCATGTGGAAAATCATATTTATCCTCAAATGTCTCGTTTTTAAAAAAGCGATAGCAATCTAACTTAATTGCAGAATCTTGTTTATCTAAATAATTTTCCATAAAATCTTTAAAATTGCAATTTTTCTTTTTGTCCATTAAATACTGCTGGAAAACATAGGGAAAATTCCGTTTAATGAGAACTACAAACTGTTTTTTAACAATCACGATAAGACCATATGAATTTTTGAATTTATGAGGCATTGTGCTCGTTATACCTTGTATTTACATTATGTCGGACAAAACCATAAAATAATATCTATTAAAAAAAAAAAAAAAAAAAAAAAAAAAAAAAAAATATATATATATATATATATTATATATATATATATATATATATATATATATATATATATATATATTATATATATATATATTTATTTTTTTTTTTTTTTTTTTTTTTTTTTTTTAATAGATATTATTTTATGGTTGAAAGAGAGAGTAAAATATAAAAGTCTGAGTAGCTTTGGCATTCGTGTCATTCTGAAATCATGGATAAGGCAACACAGATTCCTGAGGTATTTGATGTGGAAGATGATGAAATACCTGAGATATTTGATGTTGTGGAAGATGATGAAATGTTTCCAATTTACCAATCTCTATTGACTGATAAACCAATGGTTCAGTTTGATCCTACAATAGATTGTGAAACAACATTAAAGCTCCAACCTGATTCAACATTAAAGCTCCGATCTGAGCCAATATCAGAACACCAACCAGAGCCAACATCAGAACTCCGATCTGAGCCAACATTAGAACTCCGATCTGAGCCAACATTAGAACACCAACCTGAGCCAACATTAGAACACCAACCTGATGCCCAACATTAGAACACCAACCTGAGCCAACATTAGAACACCAACCTGAGCCAACATTAGAACACCAACCTGAGCCAACATTAGAACACCAACCTGAGCCAACATTAGAACACCAACCTGAGCCAATATCAGAACACCAACCTGAGCCAATATCAGAACACCAACCTGAGCCAATATCAGAACACCAACCAGAGCCAATATCAGAACACCAACCAGAGCCAATATCAGAACACCAACCAGAGCCAATATCAGAACACCAACCAGAGCCAATATCAGAACACCAACCTGAATTATTAACTGAATTAATGATTAAATCTCAGCTAGAGTCCAATTTTCCAAAGTTTCCCAAGATTGGAATTATTGAATTTGAGTATGTAGTTCCAAATAAAATTAAAAAAATTACGATTGCCAACGCAACTAATCATATTACATTTTTATATTCAAAGAATTGGATGTTTGATGTTAAACATTGTATCAAAATTATGGATATTAAGGAGTTATTTATTGTAAACAAATATTTAAGCAAGCAGTTAAGTAATATGTTAAATATACCTATAAGACCCACTCGTCGTTTGTGAAAAAAAAAATAAGTGTAAAATTGTTATAGAATTGGAATTGCAGTGTGTTTAAAGTAAAAAATCGGTATATGATTTGATTGGAATTTAAATATAAAAGTCATGTCGAACATAAAAAATGTAAAA
>JAFNEN010004833.1:0-18075 GCA_019343175.1 Oedothorax gibbosus
AGTGCGCTTTTTTTCAGTGTTTTTTTCCCTTTCCAAAAACATAAACTCTGGGGGCTCGATTTTTTCCCATTTGGGTTAAAACCAAAGAGGCCCTCATTATCAGCATTCATTTCTTCCCAAAGGACATGGGGAATGAAAATTTTTTTTTTTTAAAAAAATACCAATCCCCCCCAAAACAAACAATATCCTTTTTAACTTTTTTAATAGTTTTTTAATTTACTGGGTACTTTTTTTTTACGGGCCCCCCCTTTTTCTGGGAAAATTTACTCGCAAAATTTTTTTTTAAATCTTTTTTTTCCCCGGGGCCCTTTTTGAAACTTTTTAAAAATCTTACCTGCTTTGGCAAAAGTTTTGATAAAAAGGGGGGACCATATTACCAGGGTCCCCCAGGACCATGGAGGCCCCAGGATTCTTGACCTCCCCTTAATAAACCCTTTATAAACATCACCACATACTTTGGCTACCGGGGTAAAAACTTAACTGTGAAAAAAATTTTTTTTAAAAAGGTTTTTTAAGAAGCTTTTCTCAAAAATTTAAAAGGGGGAAAATTTTTAAAAGGGGGCCTTTTTGAAAAATTTGGCCCCCTTAAAAGGGTTTTACATCCCCTTTCCACTATACCTTAGGGCCCTTTAAACAAAAGTTTGGTACTTCTAAAAAAAAAACACCTTTTGAAAAAAAACTCCTTTTAAATTTGTGCGTATTTTTTTGGGCTTTTTTTAAAATTTAAAAAATGAAAATTTAAAATTTTGGGGTTTGCCCCCCCCCCCCCCCCCCCTTTCCCTATGGGTGCCCCCCCCCCACCCTTTGAACTGTCCCAGGGATCGTTATGGGTTTTAAAGAGCTATTAAACCCCCTTTAAGAACGGGTTCGAGCAAAAAAACTTTTTTAAAGCCCCAAAAATTTTCCCCCGTTCAAAACCCTTTTAAATTTTCAAACTCTTTTTAAAAATTTTCCCTTTAAAGGGGAGTTTGTGACCCAAGAAAACATTAGGTTTTAAAAATTGGAAAGAAAAGTTTTTTTATTTTCCTTTTAAACCTTTTTAAATCGTATTCACCAGTCACTTTAAAAACGCTTTTTTTAAAACTCTGAACCGGTTTAGTGCGGGTTTTGCCCCAAAACGGTATCCACCCCATTTTAATCGCGACTTAATCCTAAAATTATCGCCCAAAAATTAAAAACCCCCTCCCCCGAGGGGGATTAATCTGGACTATTTTCATGGGCCCAATAGCAAATCGAGCTTCTTTTTGGGAAAAACAAAGGGAAAAAAGGAAATGGCGGACCCGGGACGAACGCAAGAGGGATGGATATTTTTAATAAATTTTATTTGTTTTTTTTTATTGAATTTATTTAACGTTGCGGATGTTTCTTATTAATATATATTATTTGCTTAATCAACGTTGTTATTGGACTGTCGTTTAGGGTTGTATATTGGCGAACATCTATGTGTATACCATATTAGTTTATGTTTTCACTGATCAAACCTATCATAGTTACACATTATATTATGTTTCTTATATGAATGAATTCAGTAGTACTAATTATTAGGTTGAATGTGGTTTATGAATATTTTAAACAAATAGTAGTTGAAGCAATTGAAAAATATTACAAGTTTCTTTCGAGCATGAAGCTCTTAATGTCATGTGTTTCACTTTGATGTGACAATCGAAATGCTAATTATTTGGCTTTAGTTGTAGCAACCCAAAAAGACTATGTATTACCAATACGTTATTTTTACCAATTCATTCATATACAAGAGCTTAGTTGCTAATATAATATTGTTAAGAGTAGGAACAACAATTGTTTTTTGTCAACACATCTGTGATAATTACGTGCACGCTAATAGATCTTGATTTTACTCTACCTTACCTCCCACCACTACTAACACACAGTATAAAGTTACTAGGTATCCTTAAAAATATCATTTTGGTTCACAATTAAAGGTTGTATGTCAATTATTGATAAGTATTAGTGACTTTATTCTTAGTTGACATATTGAAATATTGACGACTTCTCCAGTTAGTAACATCTTGAAGTGTTGGTTTCTGGATGTGCAGAGCTATGATTTTTCAGAACCATTATATCATTAGGGGATCTGTGTTTCTTAATTAATTTATTCCTCTTTGGGGTTTGTGTTACATAATTTGCCCAGAAACATTTTAACGTTTGTTGAATATAGTTTAAAAAGGGAATAAGTTTCAACATGGGAATTTATCTTTAGGTTTTACATCTATCTCATGTCAAATGTTGAATATATTATATAGTTAAAAGTTTTATGATATATGTAGCTGATTACACTGTTTTACACCTTTGTACATGTTTATTTATATTTTTTCCTAGGGTATGCATAAAAAAGTGATATATGAAAATACCCTCTTTTACTGTACGATTGATATCTGGATAGTGTGTCCACTTATTTGACAAACTCCTGTACCTTGAGAGCCATCATGGAGACGGAAGTTGTCTGACAACTACATGTCCTGGACAGTGACTATTCACTCGAGTCATATCTTGATGTACACCATTTTTTGAACCCAAACAAATGAGGTAAGGGAAAGGAATCATATTATATATATAGATATGTTTTTATACTCTAGCCTCATCACACAAACCTACTTTAAAATGAACCTGGGTACATCCCAAAATGCATTGATTTTCTGAATTGCTAGATTTTATCGACAACCCTTAAAACAAGTGTGGGATGCATGATTACGATAGTTTTGTAATAACCCTACTTTGGCTTACTGTGATCTGTTGACAGTGATGAATATTATTGTTGATTGATTAAAGTCACTATAATTTTTGTGCCAAATAGCTTCTGGTCACACCAAGTAAGATTTTACGATGAAAGTATATTTACTTTCAAAATTAACATTTCTTTATTTTTCAAATCTAATTAAAAGAATTAACTGATTTTGTTAAATTCTTCTCCATTCCTAATTACATATATTTTTATATGTAAAATTAGTTTTTTTAAAAAAAACTGATTCTTCAAGAAGATCAAAATATGGTATAATATATAGATCTCAGTCAATGACACAAACACCCACGAAATGTGCCAAAAAACACCGAGATGGAAACATATAACACTGTCAAGCCCCAATGTTTTAAAAAAATGTATCCCAAGAATGGCACATTGTGGTTAACGCTGATATGATGTGGGATTATAACAAATTTTTATAAATCATTTTACCTTAGTTTTCCTACAAAAAAACACCAGAGTTTTTTAATAATTCTCCTCCGACTAGGTTTTGACAAAAAAGTTTTTTTCAACCCTGAACTTACTCTTTTTTTTATTATTCACTTAATTTATTTTATGTTTAAAAAATATTAATTTTCATAAACAAATTTCACTTTATAAAAATCATATTTTTCTGGAAGTTTATGTGAATATATTATCACTCTCTCCTCGAGTTTATATTCTCCTTAAATTTATAATATAAATATTACTCAGAATAGAAAACCCTGAAAAGCCTAATTTCTTAAGATAATCTAAACAATTAATTCTAAAACAATTTTATAAAGCATACAGAGTTTTTGTACCACCTAATTTTCACAGTTCTGGTCTTTTCTTTTTTTTTTTTTAGCACAAGTTCAATGCAGTCTGTCGACATTTTTATAGTTTGCTGATAAACATACGTTTTTTTTTAAAGTAAATGTATCTTCAAAGGTTGGGAGTATAAAATCTGGAGACTACTCTGCCATAATTGTGGCAACAACGCTGTCCTTCACAACATAAACCATCAAGTTGAAAGATCTTATTAAAGACCCTTTATCGGAAGTAAATTCACCCTTTTGCATTCCAGTTTCTTTTTGGTGGTGCTCAGAAATTTGTTGTTAATTAATTTTTAGTGATGAGGATTTTTTAAATTTACTTTTTTAAAAAAAAAATTATAATTACAATAAAATATTTCCAAAAAACTAACATTAAAAATTTTTCTTTAATTCGATTTGATTCCATTTTTTTGTCTATTTATAAAAAAATTTATATACATGTTTACAGGTTGTTTTCTTTACCATTTAAACTCAATGTTCCAACAAGTACTTTATTTTAAAATTTTATATTTTTGGGATTGATTATGAAAAACAAGTTCAAAAAATTGTTTCCCCTTTTAAAAAACTATAAACAATTAAATTTACATACACAAAATTTTAATACTCATTGGTTTCCTCATACTGTGTCTACAGCTTTTCAATGAAAAAAACATATAAAAATTTTAAAAACAAAAAAATTTTAAAGGGAATTATCAAGGGGTTTAAAATTTGTTTTCACATCCCTATTTGAAATTTTAATAATTATATATGTCGGGTCATGAAAAAAACTACAAATGTGCAAAAGCCCAGAGATGGAGAGCCAAACAATTTTAAAGCCAACCGTTTTCAAAACCTTAAATCCAAAATCGAAACTTTTTGTGGTTTTTTCTTTGACCGAAAAAATTGAATATGAAAAATATTTCTAAAAAGGGTACTAGCAATCATCGCTCCTCACTTTTCGGATCAATCAGTTTATTTATAATTTTTTTTGTAGACTGTGTTAAATTACATTTAAAAATTTATTGAAAATTATGATTGACTTCAATGTACTCCTTCTTAAAAGAATAAAAGTGTTTCACTTTTTTAAATTTTCTCTTGCAAATTATAAATATGTAAATTATATATTTATTCAAGTACTTATTTTCAAAAAAGTTGGTGGGGAAAATTATTTTCATCCATTTAAAACCCAACAAAAATTTTTTTTTAAAACCCGTAACCATGTTGTGGTTTTCTAACTTAAAAATTTCCATTAAATAAAAATTTTTTTTTATTTTGGTGGCATTTAAAAAATGTGCAAAAATAAAAGTGCAAGATGGGTTAAAAAAAATGAGATTTTGGACTAGGGGGAGGTGTAGAGTTAAAAAAAAAGGACTTTCAAAAATAAATAGAGGCAGGGGGGGGGGGTGGAATTTGGTTTTTTCATGTTAAATGCTAAACGAGGAATAAAAAAACCCAAAAATTTTTGCTGGTAGCTAAATCCTCACAGAAAGGAAAAATGGACACATCAAAAGTTTCGGGCTAGGCTCTAGAACAAGAATACCAAAAGTTTTTGGCAACATAATGTCCCCAGTGAGTTTTGGGTCCCCTTGTGTGTTTTAACACAGGTCTGAATAAAAAAACCAAATTTCAGCGGGAGCTTAAATCTCACTCAAAAAAGGGAGTGTGTGGTATCCCAAAAGAAAGGATTTGGGCCTCTGAATCAGAAAACCTCCCCAAAAATTGGCACCATATGTCCCCATAGAGGTTTGGGTTTCAAATGTGTCATTTAAAAAGGCTCGTCGCGGACGGGGTTCACAAAAAATACAGGGGGTGGGTTTTAAAATAAATTTTGTACAGGTTTCCAAAATGGGGATAAAAAAATTAGTCTGGGCTAGGTGAAGAAAAAACAGCTAAAAAAAAAAAAACTTTAAAACAAAAAAAATAGTGTCTCAGGGGGTTTAAGTTTGGGTTTTTTTTATGTAATGATGCTTTGGCCCAACAATAAAAAACACATTTGAGCTGTGTGCTTAAAAAATCACATAAATGGACATTGTACACTCAAGATTTGTCCAGGCTTTAGAACAGGGAAAACCCCCAAAAAAAGGGGGTTTTTGGGACCAAAAATGTTCCAGTGAGTTTGGGTCCCATTGTGGTTTTAACAAAGGCCATGAAAAAAAAACCAAAAATTTCCCCGGGGGAACTTAAAAAACTCACAAAGGGAGTGTGTGGTATCCAAAGAAAGGGCCCTTGGGCCCCTTTGAAACAAAAACACCAAAAGTTTTGGCACAAATGTCCAGATGTTTTAGAAACCAAATTTTCTTCTACATGCATCCCCCGAAAAACGACAGTTTTCACAAAGATACAGGCCTGCAAAAAAATATGAAAATCATGTGCCAAAATGGGTTTACAAAAATTTGGTTGGACTGGTGGAGGTGTAGAGCTAAAAAAAAAGGACTTTCAAGCAATAATTGTGTCAGCGGGTGGAATTGGGTTTTTTCATGTTAAATTTTTTATCTTGCCCATAAATTAAATTTTAATATACTGCCTGTTCAACCCTAAAAAATATAAATTTATTCAGCCTTTAAATATACAAACTTTTTGAGAATTTTAATAAATATCGATGACTTGGATCTCTATTTTTCACACTTTAATTTGAACGTTATATTAAATCATTACCCTGTATGCCAGCTGATTGCCACATTAGTGTTCTATCTATTGTTTCTGTGTTTTTTTTTTTTTTTTTGTTCGCCTGTACGGGATTTTTTTTAATATTATTGTTATTTTGTTTCTTTCCGTTAAAAACACAAAAAACTGTTTGAAAATAGTAAAGAGAGCCAGACTACCAGTTTTTCCTGCTGGATCGGAAAATATAGTTTTGGGCAGGGAAAATCCCAACTCTGTGTGTGTGCCTAGTTACAGAATAGGATTTTTTTAAATCCTAGTAATTGTTTACAACTTTTATTGTTGTCTCTTCGATTATTTCATACGTTTCTAGTGTCTACGATCTGACTTTCAAAAATTTCTATTTACGAAGGTTCATTATTTATACATCGTGGGTTCATTCGCTCAAGTAAAGTGTAAACAAACATATTTATTTCACTTCGTTTTTTTAAACTTTACTTCAGAATGGCTCGAAAATAGCACAAATAATGTTCAGCCAATGAGAGACGACTTCGGAAGATCATCCTGTGGATAACTTAATCGGGGACTGGTGAATACGGGAGGAGGATTAAGCTCGGCATCAGGAAGTTCGACTACTAAACCTGGATTAAGTTATCCGGGATTAATCCCGTGACTGGTGAATACGGGTGTTAATATCGCTCTTAGACGATGGTTTGGTCAAATTCATTAATAGCTCTAAACATGTCCTGGGTCTGCTCGTATTCCTTCCCTCGATACTATCATGCCCGTAGCTTACCTCAGGTACTCTAAAATTGGGAACTTATCTTTATTAAAACTTTACATTATTTGCTTTTGCCCTCTCCAGAACTTCCACTAAGATCCTGTCATGGTCCTTTTTATCTTTTCTGCTATGATCAGATCATCAAAATATTCTCTACCCCATTAATGTTCCCAAAGAGTTTTTGGTTCTTTTTCTGAAAAAACCTCAGGGGCCGAACAGATGCCAAATGGAGCCGATTAAAACTTATACCTACCAAATGGAGAGTTAAAGGTACATAAATCTGAAACTGGATTCATCTAGAGGTACCTGCCAGAACCCTTCTTTAAGGTCAAGAATGAATAGTATTGCTTTCCTTCCAGTTTAGTATTATATCATCGGACGATGGAATCATATAATGCTCTCTTTTGATAGCTTTGTTAAGTTGCGGGGATCAAGACAGATTCGCAGTTTTCCATTTGGCTTTTCTACTATGACTAAGCTACTAACCCAATCTGTTGGTTATTTACCTGCGAAATAACTCCCACCCTTTCAAGCTCCGTTAAAGTGTTCTTAAGAGTGCTCTGTAAGGCCTGGGGAAACACGCCTGGGTGGATTTTATGACTGACTTAACATCATTATTTACAGTGATGTTATAAGGATCTCCTGGAACTTACCAGCCCCTCAAATACCTCAGAATACTTATGTAATAAATCCTCCTTTACTTTACACACTTGATCAATTCTTTGGATTAAAATTTAAAGTTTCGAAAGCCTAAATCCCAAAATAGGATTCGCCTCTACATCAACAATAGTAAATGGCAACTCAACATTTTTACACTTATCAGTTGAACATTTGAGCTTTAGGAGCCCTTTTGGTTCCAACCTATGATTCCCAATAAGCCTCTAACACAAAATTTGTATTTGACAATTCATTATACGTGAATAAATTTAATCTTTCACACACGTTCAGTGGCAAAATATTGACCTGAGGACCAGTATCCAGTTTAATACAATGGTTTATCTTGTACTAATATTACCTGTTAACCATGAGTCTTTAGACAGCTCATACACTTCAGTTATATTTAATGAATCAATATACAATAACACATTTCAGACTCATTTGTAGCAACTTCGTTGAACTCTGCTGTCGTTATTTCACATTGTGCTTGGCAGTTTGGTAACACATAGCTGCCAAGTGACCTTTGCGCTTTCAGACGTTGCATAGTTTGGGTGAGAGTTGTACTGTACGGTCCCCCTTGGCGAACTTCCAAAATCGCGCCAAAAGTCCGTATTTTGGCGACTTTTTTTAAAAAAAAACACGATTCAAAGAAAAGATCGTATGGGAATAATTTCTTATGAAAACTCAACCAACGGTCCCGATAAGGTTGCCGGAAAACGCATCGGTGCGAAGTCACAGAATTCGAATCTTCAGTTGAAGTCAGACAGGTTGCCAGAAAAAATTATTTATCGCCAAATCCGGAAACATCGTGCCAAGGGGGACCGTACAGTAAATCCGATCCCATAGTTTGTTGTAAGCCAGGCATTGTAGTCGCTTCAGGACAGTTCTGTATCATCTGGTCACCTTGTCTACTTGCCCTCAAAGCATCCACCTGATGATGCGCATTCTCCTGAATTGACTGGATTTGTTCCCTACTGGTTCTGCTGCTCTCACGAAGTCGGTGGCTTTAGCGAGATATAGAGACACCTCACGCAGTAGACGTTCCTGCAGGGACTTGTCACGGATTCCAAGAACTATGCGGTCCCGGATTAGGCTTCCTCCTGCTTTCAAATTTACAGCTGGGCGGCCAGTGTCTTTAGTTGCGTGACGTACGCATCGACGGCTGGCCGTCTTGCTGGCAGCAGGAAAGAACTTGAAGCGTTCAAACACAACACTGTTCCGGGGTGTACAATGTTCATCAAATTTCAAGATACTTTGTCGTAGATGTCCTTATCGGTAGCGGGATCAAACTTGAAAGTATTGAAGAGCTGTACACACCTCCTCTCCCAGCACGGTGAGAAGAAACTGCGATCTTTATTTTTCATCGACTTTTTGTCTTTTTCTGACGCTAATAGATAGTGTCCGAAAAACGTTGCTTCCACTGATTCATTTCTCCGCAACGTTACCTGTGGTGAAATCAAGTTCAGAAGGTGGTTTGAAGTATTCCATTTTCAATGAACACTAAGTTAAGCACGTGGGGCGGAAATCGTCAAATTATTCAAACATTTCCCTAAGTCACACCCCCAAAAGTGCAAATGATTATTTTTACTTCAGGGTTTTTTTAGTTTGACACCCTGTAATTTTAAATAATCAATATAATAATAAATGCATTACAAACTTTAGGATTGTAATATCTTTTTTTTCGTAAGCATGGGATCTAAAAAAAGAACATCAACAACCCGTTCACCTGGGATTTTTTGGGGCTAAAAACCCCACAAATTTGGAGGGTCCCACTCTTAAAACAATAATTTGGATTTTTCACTAAAAAAAAAGAAGAAATATATTTAAAACAACAACCCAAACCCTTTCCCTGAGTGTTTTTTCCTCTAAAAAAAGGGGGGGAAAACACTTTGGGGGAAAAAAGAGGGTTTTAGAATAACTTTCCCCAAAAACGGGAAATACAAATTTTAATCTTTTTCGTAGGGAATTTTAATTCGTTTTTTGGAAAGAAAAATTTAAAAAAAACTTTTCCCATGGGTTTTTTTTTCCCGAAGTCCTGAGCCCTTTTGTTTTTGGGCCCATGCCCTTTTAATTTATATTACTTCTTTCGGGTTCGTTTATTTTCATCTGCAGATTTTTAAAGGGAATCAAAAATTTTGTTTAATCCATTTTTTATAAGTAAAACCCTTTTGTTTTGTAACTATTTTTTAAAAAAAAAATTTTTTTACGAAAAATTTCAAATTTTGATACAGGGGGGCCCTTTTTATTCGAGAGTTTTTTCCCGTTATAGGAGGGGAACGAAGTGAGCGAAAAGGAAAAAAAAAAGCAATGGCCAAGAAAAAAAGATCAGCAATCAAAACCCTGTAAAAGCAGCGAGGAAGAAGTGTTCTTTTTAAAAAATGGACCTTTTAAAAATAACCAATTTCAGCAGCGTATTTTTTAAAATGATTAAAAAAAATTTTTGTACATTAATTTTTTTTTTGTAAAAATTAAAAAGATTTTCCCACGAAAAAATCAAAAATTTAAGTTGTGCTTGGTATCTGCTAAAGGGTAACAAATTTTTTTTTTTTTTCCCTTTTTTTGCATTTCTTTTTAAATAACTTGTTTTTTTAAAAATTTTTTTATTTTTATGGCAGAAAATTTTAAATCTTTGGGGGGCTAATGCTCTTTAAAATATTACCCAAACTATAAAATTTAAACAGTAAATTATTTTACTGTTTTTTATATGGTTTAGGTATTGTCCAAACTTTGGGCTTCCACTAAATTCCATTTCTCCCCCAAGTTACCTGGGGGTGAAGTCAAGTTCAGAAGGGGTTTAAGTTTTCCATTTTAAAATGAACATCCCTTTCAGCACGGGGTGCGGAAATTCTCAAATTATTCAAACATCCACCTAAGCCCATTTTCAAATGACAACATGATTATTTTTTAACTTCAGGGTTTCTTTAGTCTGAACCCATGTCATGTTTTAAAAATTTCAATAAAATTAAAAAAATGCATTACAAACTTCTCAGGATCTGAAATCATCTTTTTTTTTTCGTAAAAATGGAAATCTAAAAACGAACATCAAAAAACCGGGCTGCCTTACGCCCCCAGCATTTTAAACTGTTAGCTACACATAATTAAATATAAATTATCTCACATCCTTCTTTAAATTTTATAATGTTATTAAAACAGAATACAAAACGACAAAAAAATTACATAATTTTTCAAAAAAAAGAGGTTGTCTAGGGATTCGATTGCTAGTTTTTTCCCACAGTTTTTTGGGTTTTTTGGGTTTTTTTGAAACTATTTCTGGGGTCCCTTAGGATTTTTAAAGGTGTCATCAAAATATTCATGGGGGATCTGATTGTCCTCAAAAAAAAGATTAGACTTTCTAATATTTTTACGATTAAGGTCTTAAAAATTTTCCCCCCCCTTCACCCTTTAACAATATAAGATTAGGGAAATTTTGATCCTTTAAGCCCAACTTGGGGGCACCCCCCCCATGTTTTATCTTTAAAAATTTTAAAATTTTTACATTTTTGTTGGGGTTAAGTTCGGGGAAAGGATGAGATGTTCTATCCCCAAAAATGATTTCTGGACCTTCTGTCTTTCAAATAACTTTTTTTCGAATGTTTTTAAAAAAAATTGGCATTCAGTAACTTTTTTGGGGCATAGGGAATTTAGGTTTTTTAACCTTCGATTAAACATCAAATTTTAGCTGGGGATAGACAATATTTGCAATTTGGGGGGGTTTTTCGATTTCCATTAACCCCCACAAAAGTGGTCTCTTTTATCCTCCCTTTGCTTTTTTAAAAAAGGGTCTTAACCCCCTACCCACCCTCTTTCTACCATCCCATTACTTTTTTAAAAATTTGGGGGCTAATTAGGGAAAAATTAAAATCATATTCTTTAGCAAAAATGTTTTTTACAAGTAAACTATTAAAAAGGGAAAAATTTAAAACCAAACCCCAAATGGGAGGGATCCCCAAAACTGGAAAAAAAAATTTCCTTTTAAGTTTTATAAAAAACTTCAAAAGGGCAGATTTGTTTTTTAAGCAAGCAAACTTTTTAACCCACTTCGAATAATAGTATAATTTAGGGAAACCCGGTAATTTAAGTTACCAAATCCCATGATAAACAACGCCTTCTTTTTCAAAAGGGGGTTTGTGGAAACATTTTGGGGCTTTAGAGGCTCTCTTGGGTTTGCCTTTGAAATTTTTCACATGTTTACATTAGAAACCGTGGGGCTCTATTTCAAATGTCCCCTTCCCGGCCAGTAAAATCAAACCCCTTTTGGGTCGACTTTTTGCCCCTTTTTTTATACCAAGATGGCCCCATGTTTCAGCATTAACATTTTCTTGCCCAAAAGGCACAAAAATGACAAAATTTTTTCGGGGTAAAAAAACCAATCCCTCCACCCAAAAAATATCCTTTTAACTTTTTAAAAAGTGTTTCAAGTTAAAGGGGGACTTTTGTTTTTACCCGGCCCCCCTTCTAGAAAAAACTCGCCCAAATTATTTTTAAAAATTTTTTTCTTCCGCAGTGGCTTTTTTTTAAAATTTTTTAATTTTTACCTCGCTCATTGGCAAAAAATTTTGATATAGAATGGGACCCAAAAAGGACCCTGGTCCCCGGATCATCTTTGCCCCGCCCCCCTTAATAAAAAAGGGGGTGATAAAACATCAGCCCATACATTTTTGGGTCCTGGGGACATACTTAAAAAGTGAAATCATATTTTTAAAAAATTTAAAAAGCATTTCTGGCAATTAGAAAAAAATTTTAAATAAAAGGGTTTTGTACAAAAGGGCCCTTTAAAAAAAAGGGGTTTGATTTATTTTTTCCTAGTACCTTAAAGGGGCCCTAAAAAAAAGGGTTGTGGTACTTCTGAAAAAAAAAGGGGGGCCGGGCCCCCAAAAAAAACCCCCCAAACTCCTTTTTAATTTGGCGTAGGGGTTTTTTCGGCTTTGTTAAGCTCCTAAATGAAAAGGGAAATTTGGGGGGCCCCCCCCCACCCCCCCCCAATAAAAGCACCCAGTCCCATCTTTTGAAAATGTCCACTGGATCGTTTTTTAGGTAAAGAGCTATTGAATCCTTAAGAAAAAGGTTTTCCCCGGGAAATTAACTTTTTTAATGTCCTCAAACAAATTTTATCCTGTTCCAAGACCCCATTTGAAATTCAACATCCCTTTTTAATAATTCCCTTAAAAAGGGGCTTTTGACCCCAAAAACTTAGGTATGAACTTTGGAAAGAAAGTTGATCATTCCCAAAAAACCTTTTTCCCCCGGCCTTAACAGGTCCCCAAAAAATAAATAGCCTAACATTCCTGGGTCTGTCGGGGGTTTTCCCCAAAAATATCCGCCCGACCCTTAAAATTTGGACTTCCCAAATTTAACCCACAATTTAAACCCCTTTAAATTAATTTAGCCTTTTGCCCCCCCCCGAAAAATTACTAAGGGTCCGAGGCCTTTCATTTTTGGTAGATCGCTCATTCAAAATTTCCTCCCATAAGTCCCAAAAGAGTTTTGGTTTTTTTTAAAAAATTTTAGGGGCCAAAATTCCCCAAATTGGGGCAAATTTAAATTATTCCTTAAAACCCAAATTGCGCGAAGGGGGTTTAAAGGGGGGGGTAAATTGAACCCCATTCATTTTAGGGGCCTGGGCCCAAACCCCCTTTTAATCAAGAATAATAGTATTTTTCCTTTTAAATTAAGTAAATTATTAAAATTTGGGGAAAGGAAAAATAATTTCGAAAAAAGTTTTTAAAAAGCGGGGGCAAAAAAAAAAGATTTTTTGGGAGTTTTAAATTTTGGCTTTTTCACTTTTTTGACAAAAAAAAACCCCAATTTGGTTTATTTAAAAAACCCGCGAAATTTAAAAAAACCCATTTTTAAGCCCGTTTTTTTAAAAGGGGTTTTTTTAAGGGGGCTTCGTTTTTAAAATTTTTTGGGTAAAAAAGCCGGGGGGAATTTTTTGATTTTCAAACATCAAAAAATTTTGTACCCTGATTTTATTTTAAAATCTCCTCCCTTTCCCCAACCCCTTCCAAAAACCTTTTAAAAATTTCTAGGGAATTTTTAAAAATTTCTTTTAATTTCCAAATAAAACCCAATTTTTGGGGGGGAATTAAAATTAAAATTTAAAACCTAATTTCCAAATGGGTTTTCGCCTCTACATCAAAAATAGAAATGGAAACTAAACTTTTTTACACTTATAGTTGAACTTTTGAGTTTTAGGACCCTTTTTGGTTCCAACCTATGACCCAAAAGCCTCAAAAAAAAATTGTATTTGACAATTCATTATCGTGAATAAATTTAATTTTTCACACACTTCAGGGGCAAAAATATTGACCTGAGACCAGTATCCATTTTAAAAATACAATTGGGGTTATCTTGTACTAAATTACCGTAAAATGAGTCTTTAACAGCTAATACATTTCAGTTATATTTAAATAAAATCAATATAAAAAACCACATTTCAGACCATTTGAAAGAAAACTTCTTTGAACTCGCTGTCGTATTCACATTGTGCTTGGCATTGGTAACACATAGCTAAAAAAAGTGACCTTTGCGTTTCAGATTTTTCATATTTTGGGTGAGTTTTACTGTAGGGGTCCCCTTGGGGCGAATTTTTCCCAAAAATCCCCCAAAAATCCGTATTTTGGCGACTTTTTTTTAAAAAAACCGATTAAAAAGAAAAGGATCGTAGGGGAATATTTCTTATAAAAACTCAACCAACGGTCCGAAAAGGGGTTCCCGGGGAAAAACCACGGTGCGAAGTCACAGAATTCGAATCTTCAGTTGAAGTCAGACAGGTTGCCAAAGAAAAAATTATTTATCCCCAAAACCCGGAAAAAAAAAAAAAACATCGTCCCAAGGGGGACCTACAGTAAATCCGATCCCATATTTTGTGAAACCAGGCTTGTGTCGCTTCGGGGCATTTCTGTTCTCGGGTCACCTTGTTTTCTTGCCTCAAAGCATCCACCTGATGATGCGCATTTCCTGTTTTGACGGGATTGTTCCCTACTGGATTCTGCTGCCTCACGAAGTCGGGGGCTTTAGCGAGAATAGAGACACCTCACGCGTGGGTTCCTGCGGGGTTTTGTCACAGTTTCCCAAAGAACTATGCGGGTCCCGGTTTTTGGCTTCCTCCTGGCTTTCAAATTTACAGCTGGGGGCCAGGTCTTTATTTGCGTGACGTCGCATCGACGGCGGGCCCGTTTTTGTGGCAGCGGGAAAAAGGGAACTTAAAGCGTTCAAACACAACACTTTTCCCCGGGGTGAAAAGTTCATCAATTTCAAGATACTTTGTCGTAGATGTCCTTATCGGTAGCGGGACAAAACTTGAAAGTATTGAAGAGCTTACCCCCTCCCCCAGCACGGTGAAAAGAACTCGATTTTTTTTATCGGACTTTTGTCTTTTTCTGACGCTAATAGATAGGTCCGAAACGTTGCCACTGATTCCATTCTCCCGCAAGTTCCCTGTGGTGAAATCAAGTTCAGAAGGTGGTTTGAAGTTTCCCATTTTCAATGAAACATACAGTTAAGACGTGGTGGGGAAAAATCGTCAAATTTTTCAAAATCCACCTAAGTCACACCTTCAAAGTGACAAATGATTACTTTTTTTTTCAGGTTCTTTGTCTGACACCATGTATATTTTAAATAATCAAATAAATAAATGCATTAAAAACTTTCGGGTCTGTAATCATCTTTTTTTTTTAACATGGCATCTAAAACGAACATCAAAAAACCCGGGCTGCCGTTACGGTCAGCAGTAACTGTTAGCTACACATAATTAAATATATATTATCCACACCCTTCTTTCTTATAATGTTATTCATAAAATAGATACACACGCAATAAAGAGTAGAAAATACTACAACTCTGTATACAGATTTCTCAAAAACGGTGTCCATCCTGTATATTAAAAAAAAAAACACCCGGGCCGCCCCGTCAAAAATGGATTGTCCCCAAAGTATATATAGAATGAGAAAAAAGTAAGAGCGTAAAAAGGGAGGTGAGAAAATGGGAATAGCCATTCTTGCGATCGGTGCATCGCAGAAAACGTAGTGCTGTTTTACCCAAACAATGAATTTCGTAGATTTGAGCAAGAGTAATTGCACCGTTTTTGGAAAATACGGCCGAAGAGTTTTTTCCATAAATGTTGGGAAAAAGGGAAAAAGAGAGGTATCGATATTTGAAAGTTTTACTACAACGGCACGAACGATTTTAAAACCCGAACTACACGGAATCGCTTTTTTAAAAATGAAATTTTTGAAACTCTGTCAACAATTTTGAAATTAAAATTTCCCGTCATCAATGATTTTACGGGGCCCCCCTTTAAGCGGGGAAAAAAGGAACTTGTGAGAAAAAATGGTGAAAAACGAGTCTACGAACGCCCGCTGAAAAGTCTGCTGGGTTTTTCCGTCTATCAGAAAAAGGATGGGACAGAGCCTGGAAAAAAATTTGTATGGGATTACCACCCGAAGAAAAAAAGTTTGATTTAGGGTGTTAGACCCACTTACAATCAAAGTTAAACGAAGAAGTGGAACTTGTTTAGGTACGTCCCCCATAAGAATTTCAGCGTAATGATCACTCAAAATCTTTCCCCAAAGTGAAAGTTATGCCCACGTAGTCTGAATACGCATACCTAGTATTTTTTCCAAATCGAGACGCCTCCCCCAAATTCCTGTTTTTGGGGCGTCAAGCCTTTCCCCAAAAAAATAAATTTTCATGGACGCCATAAAAAGGCAACTCGCGAACCCTAAGTTAATTTTTTTCGAGACGTTCACCCATTAACGTGTGATGAGCAGAGGTTGAGGGGGTTCAATCTTTCCCATGAAAATTGCATCAATTGGGTGTTTTTCGCTAGACATGAAGCGGATCAAAAAACAGTGCATTTTTTGATATACTTTTCCAAAGCCTCACCACAAAACGAAAAGCCATCTTGAGTACAACAAATGCGGATCAGTTGAAATTATATGCGAAAAATGTGACAATTTTTTTTGCGCGGCAATATTCCCGGGGTGAAAAATACAAAAACTGGGGGGGGACCATACAAGAAATGATTCGCAAATTACCCCAACAAAGTAGGATCTCGTCAAAACGAAAACTTTTAAAGGGAAAAAACAGGGGGCGGCTTCTGCCTAGATTATTCCAACTGTCTTGAAATTATTTTTGGGGAATGCTAAAAAAGGCACTCGTTTTTCCCGGCCTGGTTTCGGAAATATACCCCAAATGAACAAACCAGAGATTCGGTTAGAAGACAAAATTATTCAAAAGGTTGCTCAAAAAAAAATGCCGGACGATTTTTTCGAGGCAAATACTCTCTCAAATTATTTCCCCAGTATCAAAAGAGAGATACCTCCGAAAACCCTTGTATTCCCCAAAAAAGAATTTGAAAAGCAATCGCCAGTGGGGGAAAGGCCCGGAGAGTTCTTTGTCGCAAAGATGTTTGACGCCGCTGGTGGGAAATTTGTGGGCGTCTGTTGCCAAGACCAGAAGGGAATACATTGACCCCATTTTGCAGGAAAAATGAAAAATAGGGGGATATCTTTTTAATGAAAAATGAATGGAAGTCCTCGGAAGAAGGGGACAACCCAAGCAATGCCCCCGAATTTTTTGGGTATTTTGCGGGGGCTGCGGAGAGAGGAACCACCACCCAGAGGGTTTCCCGACTTTCGTTCAAGGTTGTTTGAAGCGAATGTACGCTGCGTGGATGGGAAAAAAATACGTGGGATCAAACTGGAATTATCCACTCTCGACCCCCCAAATAGCATCTCCTTCATCGGAAAAAGCCCCTTACCCCCTATCAAATCTCGCCATTGCTCCAAAAAGGAAATGGGTTTCCGTTCGAATGAAAGAGATTTTCTTCGACCCCAAAAATCCGGGTTCCTTTGGGGGAGTGGGCAGAATCTTGGAGGGCAGCAAAGGTGGATATCAACCGCCGAAAAGGTTTCGAAACAAATTCTTACACACTCCCTTTCCGTACGTTACAAGTTTTAAACGGCGTAAGACGTTTGGGCCCCCCCCCCCCGGCGGAACGAGCTGTGGCAGAGGACTTGGGTTGAATGCAAAAATATGCCCCGAACAACCCGGGGATTTGATAATTTTGACCCAAAAAGAGAATGTCTCGCTTCCTGGAAACGGGCCCTGTGAAAAAGAAGACGCAGAGCAGTAGGATGCCCTAAAAACGGTGCTGAAGCAAGTTAACCTCAAACGCCCAACCCCCAGTTTACTCGGAAATTTTTTGTGCGCCCAGCGCCAGACCCAGCAACCGCGAATATTTTTGGCGCCAGCGCCCGGCCCGAGTATACTCGGGGTTTACCCAAAAGTGCTTACCCCCCCCAGACCTCCGGTGGCATAATTGGAGGGGTGGGCTAAGTGTCAACCAGGTCCCTAACCCCTGGGGGGTTGGATAAACTTTAAATTTTCTCTGGTGTAATTTATGGTTGCTAGAATTTTTTTTTTTTGGCCAAATATAGATTGGCGGCAAATAACCTTTTAAATTTTGGGAATTTATTTTATGGGTTTTTTTTACGATGATA